>JAJHUR010094948.1:0-10821 GCA_027495735.1 Lutjanus campechanus | reverse complement strand
AGACAAACAGTCCCTAAGTCAATGTTCCTAAAATGGTTAAAAGACATTGCTGGGGGACCCGTAACAGCAACAATGGTCACATTTTAATGCTAGCTAACTAGCAAGCTAATGTTTTGCTAACATTAGCTATCATATGTAACTAGCTAGCTAATGGCTAATGTAGATTAACTAGCTTTGCACTATCAAATGTTTTGTTTTGATGTTGTTATCAGACTTTTTGCTAACATTAGCTGATTTAAAATGTGACTATATGTCACTTTTACAGGTCCCCCAGCAACGTCTTTTAACCATCTTCGAAATTTCTTTTCCTTTTCAACATAGACAAACCTAGTACATAGCATATCTAAGTACAGAAAACAGGGTGCCCTACTATTTCATATTAATATGGCTGCTGTGAAAAAGGTCTATTAGGCAGCATAAGGGGACCCACCTTTATGGTTGGATTTTGGGTTTGTAGGGGCTTTGAGATTTTCTAGAGAAAATATATATTTTTTCAAACCATGATGCATTATTACTGATTAAACTACAGACAATATAATAAGTATTTGCGTTACAGTACCTTGACAGCTGCAACAATTAATCAGTAGTAACAAATCAATATGCATTTTTCTGTTAATACTACTAGTACTACTATACTACCGTATAGTAGTACTTAAGTAACACTTGTAATTGAATATTTTCACAGCGTAATATTCCTCCTTTAACTTAAGTAACACATCTAAATACTCCTTCCACCACTGCTTGTTGCTGAATTTTATGGAGGGAGAGACTAAGCTAATCTACTCACTTTAAAGCAGGAAGCGTGACAGTTGATCTTCATGTCATCCAGGACCATCTTAGCATCACCAATGAAGGGCTTACGGCAGATGGTGCACAGGTCTTTCTCAAGCACCGTCCTGCATGCGAAAAAAGTTGAATATCATCATTCTAAATTCAGTCTCAACATTGGAAACATTAGTTTGGCAGAAAAAAAAATCTTAGCCCATGAATGCTCTATACTACATTTTTGGTCAAAGTCTATTAAGTGGACCTTGAGTTAAGATTTTTAGCCAGGCTTGCAGCATGGGCTGTCATGAAAGTTTGTATAGATATTCATGGTCTCCAGAATGTGCCACCATCAGGTTGACATTTTTTGCTTTTAGTGAAATATCAAGACAACTGCTTGATGGACTGGCACATAATTGGGTAGACATTCATGGCTCCCAGCATTGACATAAATAAAGCTGGACCACACATCTCCACCTGCTCCCAATGTACAATAATGAAGCCAAAAAACTGAGTTCCTGCCCATAGAGCCAGTCGACTCAGTCATGAGCGGAGCTTTTATAGCATCAAATAACTAATTAAAACCAAATTGTTCAGAAAAAAGAATACTTGAATATTTATTAGCACGATAAGACCTACATAAAAGGGCAAAAACCATGTTAGAGAAAAATGATTTGACATATACTTTCACATGTACTATCTACTTAAATGGAGTATGAATTTATGGCCTCTACTGCAGCCAACCACTAGTGGGCAATCGAGATGTTTTGGCTTCACTTTTGGGAGCTGTCATGTTGTCCATCTTTATATATGTCAATGCTTCCCAGATGAGGTTTCCCATATAATATGTGATCCCCTGACTCTTCCTATTGTGCCACCCATGAGGTTGACATGAAATTTGGTTCAGATATTCATGCCCCGTTCAGGATGAATTGCAATAACTTTCGTGATCCCTTTGGATTTATGGCCAAAAACCATCAGATTTTCAGACATTCTCATCAGCTTCTGGTGTATTTTGTGCTTTGTGCTAATTAGTAAATGTTAGCATGCTAACACAGAAAATTAAACATGAATGTGGTAAACATGAAACCTGCTTAATATCGGCATATTAGCTTGTTAATTCTGAGCATGTTTTGTTTTGTAAACTACTTGTTGCACTTTTCCTACCTCTCAGGAGCTCCATACACACTCTTCATGGAGGACTTAGTGTAGATCGGATCTGCCAGAATGTCATCTGACCTGCTGTGAGAGTTACACAGTTATCAGTTTCTACACGTGACAAAGTCTTGCTTTATTTTCATATTATCCTTGTACCCAAATATTAAACTCAACCATATTTAATACAATTGAATACCTGCTGCTCTTGTATGATGTTGTGTAGACAGTGGGACTGCTGTACTCATAACTACTAACAGACAAAATAAACCACAGATCACACGTGAGATTTAGATTATTTCTTACTGTTAACTTAGAGAATAAATAGAAAAAGCATCATGTACGGTGTTTGCTTCCTACCTTTCTGGCCTGGAATAAGTGTAGGTTTTGGTTTCACTGGTATAGTCGTCACTGTGTGTGCAAACACACAACAGATTAGGGATAAAAGAAAAGCCGCAGACACATTTTCATCTGGTTGTATAGGCAGATATACCTCTGCAAGAGGTGCATGTTGATATGAGATGTTTATAATAGTCAAATGATTACCTGGGCTTGGAACTGATGGTGTAGGAGGTGGTGCGGGTAGAAGGAATTTCATCAGTGAAGGAGCTGTAGCTGTGTGTCAAAGAGGCAGAGGAATGAGTTGGACATGTAAGAAACATTTATTTATATAAGGTTAATTTTAATTAATTTAATTTATTTATTTATTTAAGGTTGTTAACTGACATTCCCATCAGCCTTTGCTGTAATTTATGTTTTTTGCCAATTAGCAAATGTTAGCAATTCTGACACACTAAATGATGAGTGTGAACATGGTTAAAATTATAGGCTACCTGCGTAACATCAGTGTTAGTTTTGTCCATAGACTATACAGGGCATTGCCTCTCAGCCTTGCTGCCAACTTTCCCCAATGGCCACTTGCAGGATTGAAGCAAAAAATCCCCCATGGGGCCAAAAAGCATTTTTTCCCCAAAGGTTACTATTATAAAATACACCATCAACCGCTGACAGAACTGCAAACAAGGTCAATTATTACTCTTTCTATTATGAATTTTTGATCCATGGAGTTTTTATATTTGTAAAACTTTCCCCAAGCCAAAGTAAACATCATCACAATGTTAAGTCTATGGTCTGAGCAGGGACTTGTGGGCAGGGCTAAAGGGGAAACACCACTGTGTATATTCAGTGGGTTGTACTTTTTTTCCTCATGCGCCATGTGAGCAACTCTCATTGGACTGAATGGGCACCATCTTTGCATACACTACCTAGTTCCTTATATGTATGGTTTTGTTATTCTGCACAAGCTAGCATGCTGATGTTAGCATTTAGCTCAATGCTGTGCTAAAGTCCAGCGCCACAGAGCTGCTAGCATGGCATTAGACTCCAAGTCTTGTTTGCTGATGTGTTAAAAATAAGTAAAAGATACCGATACAGTGATCCCAGACATTATGTCATGTGCCCATAAATGAAAGGAGATCAGTGCATACTCGAGTAATGCTTCTCACTTATTTCCTGACAGAAAAATCTAAATGCTAAATAGGTCCCCAGTTGGAAGATTAAAAGAAGATTAATGGAGAATAAATCACTTACTCATAGACCTCTCTTTAACATGTTAAAAACGAGTAAATATTATTATTTTAATATATATTTATTACACAGTAGTAATCATGTTTACCTGGTGGTTCTGCGGGTGGAGGATGGCGATGCCAGAGTTGGGCTGTCTCCTCTAAATGGCACAAAAGACAATGTTAGAAGAAACAGGGATAACTATACCGTCCATACAAACAGCTATTGCCTAGTCATTCATTTCCAGCACTCACCCTCTGTTGCTGTCCACTGTGACTATCTCTCTCGTTCTGTAGCTGGTACTGCTGAGACAATGACAGACTCATGTTTGACTGACAGGATATTTAAACGGTTGTGTGTTTTGATAACAGTTATTCACTGAGACATCTCACCTGACAGAAGAAGGTAGATCAGATGTGATGGATTTAGGTAGGAGGGTGCTATACAGGTCATCCTCAGCCCTGAAAAGACATCAGTATTATGAATATATGGTGATTATGAGTGAAATTTATATTTTTTGAGAGTGTATTTAAAACCCCAATTACAAAAAAAGTTGGGACGCTGTATAAAATGTAAATAAAAACAGAGTACAATGATTTGCAAAAAGTTTTCAAGGTGATGTTATTATGACCGGATATTAAACGGGCATCCTCGCAAGGCTCAGTTGTTCACAAGCAAGGATGGGGTGAGGTTCACCACTTTCTGAAAAACTGTGGGGGCAAATTGTCCAACAATTTAAGAAGAACGTTTCTCAACACAAACCTACAGGAATTTAGGGATTTCACCATCTACAAGCCATAGTATCATCAAGACTCAAAAAACACATGTTAGTCCACAGGTAAACAGGTTAACTGATAACAGGTGATAGTATGATGACTGGGTATGAAAGGGGCATCCTCCAAAGGCTCAGGCGTGCACAAGCATGGGCGGGGCAAGGTTCATCACTTGCGCTAGCAAATAGTCCAACAGTTTAAGAATGTTTCTTAATGTACAAATGCATGGAATTTACATCTACAATCTATAATATCATGAAAAGATTCAGAGAATCCAGAGGAATCTCTACACGTAGGGGGCAAAGCCAAAAACATACAACAGTGAATGCCTGTGACCTTTGACTCCTCAGGCAGCACTGCAGTAAAAACTATATTCAAAGCTCACATAATTGTATAAAGGATACTATATAGGCTCAGGAACTCTTTGGAAAACTACATCACAAATACAGGTTAAGACTGGGAGGAGATTAAGAGAAAGCCATATATCAACATCATCCAGAAATGCTGCAGACTTCTCTGGGCCTGAGGTCAGCTGAGTCCACATTTCAGTTTGCTTTTGGAAATCATGGATGCCGTGATTTTTGGGCTGAAGAGGAGAGGGACCATCCAGACAAATACCAGTGCTAACTTCAAAAGCCAGCATCTATGATGGTATGGGGGTGTGTAAGTGCCCATGGCATGATGGCTCACTGTCACATCTGCGAAAGCCCCAAATTTTTTTGGAATTGGGGTTGTATTTAAAAAAAAATTGAATGAAAAATTGATGAAGGTTTATCTTACGTAGAGGAAGTCCTTGTAGTGGTTGTAGTTGTACGATCTCTGAAAAAGCCCCAAAAAATATTTTTTAAAAATCTGACTGTGTGGTATTTAATGTCTCTGTCACTGTGTAAAAGTTGTCCTGCAGAAACTCACCCATTAGGACTGCCTTTCACTGTCACAGTCTCAGTACTGGAGATGAGTGTTCTGCTGTAAAGAAGAAAATATACCTCATTACAGTTTTACAGTCTATAATTACTGATTGTCCAGCATAATCATAATCAATGTAAAACATTTTCTAGACTGGATGAATTAAAATATCACCTGTCTGTGGGTGAGGAATCACCCTTGATAGACGAGGGGATGAGTGAGTCGTACAGTTTGTCCTCCGCACTGCACAGAAATACAGGTTAAATTGTAAGTGATGTGTATGCATGTGATGAATTGAATACTCAAAGGTTAAGTAGTCTGCAAAAAAGAAAACAATACTGGCAGGATAATAATCATTAAAATCTCATTATTATACCTCTCCATTTTTATCCTAGCTGTAAGAGGGTACCAGGCATTGGAAGACCTCACTATACACTCACACACCAGTCACACACCTACAGGCCATCTGGGCCTCCAATTAGCTTGCATGTCTCTAGAGGTGGATGAAAATTCATTATGTAAGGGCTCAGTGACATTGCACTTTATAGAGGATATCCTTGTTTTAAAGGATAAGGCCAACATGTTTTTTCCATGAAACCAACAAAGCGTAAGGCCGTTTCTCAGTATGTAATGACTTCTCTACTGTCTCTGTGGTACTCGTGGGTCCTTCTGGAAGATGTAAATGTTCATATAATTTAATTTATTTAAAAGGCTCAGAATTTCCCTTAGTAGGCTCAGCATTGCACGTCTTAGCACACATTATTCAAACAGGTGTAAATGGTGCATTTACTGGGGACTATTTTCAGTGGCAGACTAATGCACATTTGATGCTCTACTGTGTTTTAATGGCAAAAGGATGCCGTATGTGGGGTTGACCAAACTGCTCTCATCCCAGGTCGTCAAATACCAACGTATTTGTCTCGTCATACTGATGCACAAGGTAGTCTTTAGTGTCTATATGAGACGCTGCCAGAAAACCTTTTTGACACGTAGTTTACTTTGTGAAACAGTTGCAGTTTTGTCTAGACACTAAAAACTACTTGGAAAATATGGTGTGGGTTAAAATAAATATGTTATGTTACGTTACTTGTTGAGTTACCTCACCTTATGTTATATTTCGTAAGTGAAGTCACACAAAGTGGTGTGAACAAGCGCACAAACATCTTATTGTTTTTTTTTTTCAGTGAGGATGTCCTAATCTGCTCCGTCCATCAGCAAACAAGCTGAGTCATGTGTCACATGTTTGAAAAACCGCTCACTGTGGTTCTATTTTAGAAAAGTTAGTATATGATCCACAGCAGCCTTTTTTACAGGAATATCCTCAAAAGGGTGAGGTTTGGAAAGAGAACAAGGAGCTGTGGGGTGTTACAAGTGAGTAAACTGTCATCCAACGTTGCTCGTAGGATATCTAAACGTTTTTTTTTTTATTTAAATTGACCTTTGGTTGGTTTGTTTGACCCAGCTATCCACCCCATCTCCTGGACTCACTGGAAGTTACTGAAAGCTGCCTCATGTCGACGCTAAAGGGTACCTTGTACCTTGTTTTTGTCTTTAGATGGGATGGACTTATTTACAGTGAAACATATAGAATATGACCAGATCTTTACTGTAACATTATTTATAAATAAAAAGACAAAGTAATTTCTTCTGACTAACTTAGACAGACACAGTTCAAACCATAGACTCTGGAGGAGTAAAAAGAAAATCATTTTTAAATTAATAAAATCATGTTTAAATGATACTTTGTTTTTTGGGTAAGTAACTATGTAATATGCAGGATAATGTACAGTGAGCAGGTCATTGTTGTGAAATAAATCACCCCTTCAGGGTGATTCAGCACCCCTCCGTGTTGGGTCCTGCATCACCCCGTTAGGGTTTATTTCACAGTAATCACCTGCTCACTCTACATTATCCTTTACATGAGATGAAACTCACTCAATGTCAGCACTGCTTTTCACTGTCACAGTCTCAGTAGTGTAGACAGTTGTTTTGCTGTAAAGAAGAAAATATGCCTTATTACAGTATATTATTACTGATTTCCTTGCATCATTATCAATATAATTCATAATCTATGCTTAATGAATGAAAATGTCACCTGTCTGTGGGTGACATGTCATCCTTGACAGACGAGGGGATGAGCGTCTCGAAAAGCTTGTCCTCTGCACTGCACATAAATACAGGTTAAATTGTAGGGGATGTAAATATTTAAATTCTCTTGTAATTTAATAATAAGTTTTCAATAAGCCAACAGTATCTTACTCTGTTTTGCTGGTAACAGGTGTCTCAGTGACTTTTGTTGTTCTGGAAGGTGTTGGTGAGTAGGGTGAGTATTGTGCCCTGTGTGAAAATCACAGATAAGTTTAGATGATCAATTAAGCCTCAATATTACAGGCCTCCAACAACATGGTGTGTTGTATCTTTTTGTCCTTTTTAAAAGAACAGTGTCTACTGTACTTATTATTTCAGTTGTCTATATATTGTTAGCCATTCCACTAAGAAGATGTTTTACTGTATATGAAGTAGTTAAAACTAGCTCCACTTTGACCAGCTGTACAACAGTAGGCCTACAACGGTGCTCATCGTTTTGTAAGTGGTGGAAGAAGTATTCAGATGATTTATTTAAAGCTGCAACAAGGAATTTTCATATTGGGTTGATTTTGGAAGCACCTGCGGACAAAAGCTGCAGTGTTTCCACTGCCATAACCATAAACTATAACATTAAAAATAAAATAATCTATGGAAAAATCTCATCCTGCTTATTTTTAACTTTATTTTAAACTTCAAAAAATTACTTTCAGTATAAAAAGTAAAAGTTCTAACTCTGAATTTTCCTTATACAGAGGATTGATACCGGTACATTTTATCATCTTATCTTATGAAGAATTTCCCCTGTCTCTGTTACATCATAATATTACTGGATCATAATTTACATGTAAGCAGACCTTAAATGTTGTACTTGGTTGAGCTGGAATGAATCTTAACCGATTTATGTGTAACAAACCGTCATATTTTATAAACTATAAGATTTATAAACATAAGTCCTAAATATTTATAGTTGAGTAAAAATTACAATATTTCCATCACACATGTATTGGAATAAAAATATAGATGAACATAAAATTGAAATGCTCGAGTAAAGTGCAATCACCTAAAATTGTTGTTAGAGTGAATACTTGAGTAAACTTAAATGTGTTACTTTACACCACTGGCACTGCTACATCAGAACCAACAGCCTAACAATGTAATTATATGTGATAATATAACACTTTTAGTGGCCATTTTCCTGAATTTACCTTTACTTCTTACATTTAACGTACATTTTACTTTCTACTTCTATATTAAATGTTGAATGCAGGGGTTTGTTTTTGAGATGCAGTATTTTCACAATAGAATAGAATAGAATAGAAATACTTTATTAATCCCCAAGGGGAAATTCATTAAATTAAATTAAATTAACAATGTTGCATTGGTACTTTTACTTAAGGAAAGGATCTGAGTAGTTGTATTTTTTTACCCCTTGCTTGAAGACTTGACCCGCTCAGTGAACGTGGTGGTGGGAGAACCAATCACAGGGGATCTGCAACAAAACCCAGTTGTTATTAAACGGTCACAGACTCAATGTGTTGCTATATTAATGCTGTAATATTCTCTACCTCAGGCTCTGGGTGGTGGTGGTGATGGTCTCAGTGGTTCCATCCTTGGTCACTGTAGTGGTTGTAGTGCTAAAGGAAGAGTAATACGAATTAAATTCACAGAATGCTTTGGGGTATTATTTTTCTTTGTTGGTTTCTCTGTTGTTTTTTTGCTATAGCCTGGAGCTTTACTTACGTCTTTGAATCTGACTTCAAACTTGAATATGTGCTGCAACAAAGAAGCAGATTATTCAGGCAATTCCCTAAAAAAAAATCACTCGATATTGTCGCATTGTTGTGCCATTATTCAAGTGTACCTTTGGGGGTAGGAGGATGTCTTGCTGTATGGGAGGGTGCTACCAATAGAAGAGAAACATCATTAAGCCATTGCTCTGGTTAAAGTTACTGAAAGTGCTGTGACTTGGATGAAGGACTGGAGCAAAACAGGCAAAATAGTTCTTTTTTCACAGCAGCCATTTTGATGTGAAACAGCTGACTAAACACAGGTGGTTCCTGTGCAGCGGCTGTGGCTTCAGCTCCTGCCTGTGGCCCTTTGATGCGTGTCATACCCACAAGCATCCTAAGCTGTCTTAACTTTAACTTTTCCACCTGTAGTAGGCTAGTGGCTGACTGACTAGTTAACTAGTTAATATTAGCTAACAACAGAATTTACCACTATGAGTGTTCGCTAACAGTAGCTAATGGTAGTATTTTTAACCTGAGATTCTTTAAGTTAGTTATTATTTGCTTCTAGATATGAAGTTTCGGGACCGTAATCAGTAACAATAAATAAATAAATTAATAAAAAAGTAAAAACTATAAGCCTAATACGTCATAAATACTGTACCAACCTGCTCTTCGGCTCATCCAGACCTCCACTGAATCTGCAATAACAGAAATCACAGTCAAATGTTGTCACAATCTACTTATTTATATACTGTATATATATAAGACACCAGAATGGAACTAAAAATAATACCTCTTGGTGAGAGCTGACACAGATGTCGTTGATGTACGCACTGGTTTGGTGGTTTCTTCAAGCTCTGAACTACAAACAATAAGTTAAAGGATTACTTATTTACATCACAGTTTCCACAGTAAATAATAATTTGACATTATTTTGTCCTTTATTTGAGTTACAGTTGAAATGTTTGTCTTACCTCTCAGGAGTGTCAGTGGTTCTGTGGCTCAGGAGAATTTTGCCAAAGTTGATGTCTCGGCTGAAGGAGGAAAAAAGGGCAATAAATGAATTCACTCATATCACAAGAAAAGATTCAGCACTGTGACTTGCATTTTTTGTAAAGATGAGACGAAACTGAGATATGAACTACATACAGGTCACATTCAACAATTATACTGTTTCCTAGGTGTGTGAGCTCATTTGCAAGTGTGGAATACTGTGTTTCAGCCTTTATGTTTACATGAACTTACTCAACGTCTTCATCCTCATCATCTGGTTTTTTGATCCAGCTGTTGTCTTTCAGGAGAGAGGCTGCAAACACAGGACAAGGAAGGCTACAGTGTCTCCAGCTCACATATTCAAAACAGTTACACACCTTGTAAGCAGGCAAGAGAATATATACTAATCACATGTGTGGATTTTAGTAATTATATTACACATTTACTCTTACTTACTTTTTTCTTGAATGTTAATACTTTACACTTATTTTTCTGTTTTTTTCTTTATTTTTTTAATGATTACTCTTTATTGAACACAAGCCTTTCTATTATTTGTTAATGTTTTTTTGTTGTTATTTATAGCACCTTAACTTATAAAAAATATGAAGACATGAGTCATTTTGATTTTGTTTGATTGTTTGATTTATTTCTCCCTTTTAGGTGATTTTTAAAAAGTTTTTTTGAGTGAGGTAAGTTTATTTTACCTGCTTTATGTACTGTTGGGTAGTTTAATCTGTAGCAGTGCATCATATTCTATAAGATCATCATATTTTTGCACTATTTGACACTTTACAGTATGTTACTTTAGAGAAAATGTGTATATTGTGTACATACATATCATTATG
>JAJHUR010094946.1:0-10294 GCA_027495735.1 Lutjanus campechanus | reverse complement strand
TTAGCTATTGGGCTTTATTAATGTCGCTGCCGGACGGAAGACGACCCCTCGCTAATACACAGAGGAGCGACCAACTCAAGACTGCTGCTGCTGCATTTCTGTTGGCAGCGACATTAATATAGCCCAATAGCTAACGTTACTAGCTTTGGCTAGCTAGCTACGTGGCTAGCTAGCTACGTAGCTAGCTGCGCGTTTGAATGTGCACTAACTAACATAACTAGTTAGCTGCAGTTAAACTCACCAGAAGGGTCATCTTCCGTATCACAACGACTCCTCTAGCTAATTAAATTCCTTCAGGAAAAAAAACTCCTAATGAAAAAAATCAAATGTCGCATCTGTCACAAGAAGATGAAGATGACAAAGAAGAGGGACCACCTCTATTCTTTGTTCCAGATCATTAGCCATAAATAAATGCATAATAGAAGATTTATTACACTTCTGTAAGGCACTGTTCTGGCTTTAGATCCGGTAGCTGCAAAAAGCACAGTTAACTGTTAACAAGCGCATAGTTAACTTATAATAGATGAGCAATTAAGTATATATTAATGTTAATAAATCAAACAAAAAAGATTAATAAAGGCAGGACAAGGACAAAGTTGCATCAATATATGTGTGTTTATAATGTTATTATGAACAATTATAAGATGCTCATGAGGATTTTATTAATGTTCTTAAGCATCAACAAACAAGTTAACAAGTTTCTTATAAGTTATTATAAATCTGTTATAGTCTGTTATTAACATAATATAATGAGACTATTAATACATTATATAGTCTTATAAAGGCATACTAATGTTAATAAGCATCTTATACACACTTATAAGGGCCTTATTACCTATTAATAAATGCTTATTACAAGGACCTTAATATAAAGCGTTACCCAAAATTGTGCTAAGCCACAAAAATAGAAATAATTTGGTAGTGCACTCCATTTCTACTGTTCTGTTGTAACTAAGCAGCAATTGTTGCAGACAGTGCTGAAGTGCCTTAAGAAGGTCTCCTAATACTCACAGGAGACGTGCATATGACATGGGGTCATCTGTCCTGTGTTAATCTATTCAGATATACCACCAGTGTGGGTTTGACCAGCATTACTGTGTCAGTCTGAATAGAGTGTAAGAGTGTGTGCCCATTAACAGATGGGACTGGTTCCCATCACATTTCCAAATACAAATCGCAAGAACACATTTTGGCAGGAACTGTCACCACCCTGCTGGGCGAAGGTTGGCACCCTGCTATTTCTAAGAGTGCAGCCTCCTCAGTAACTAGTCCTGTCGTTATGAAAAATGTGTGTGTGTGCCAATGTGTGTGTGTGTGTGTATATATATATATATCTACAAAATACAATACATAAAGTTAACATAATGTTTAGTGACATAAACAGCAGCATTTAAGTGCAGCACTGAACTATTCGAGGGATATCTACTTGTGATTTTTCTGAGGAATATTGGCGATTGCAAATTGTGATTATTTCCTATAAATTAATCATAAGTTGCCATATTATTTTAACTTATTAACTTTGGAAGCATCGAAGCAATTACCTTAATAGTGACTATGGTCTTAATCATGAGTGTGTGCCAGTTAAAGTTGATTAATGTGCATTTTACTTTTATCTTTGTCTCAGCAGTTAATAAAAAACTAAACCAGTATAAATCAAGCATATACCCATCTAATCCAGAGCAATAGGAACGCCTTTGAACACAAATTTGATGGCTGTCGATTAGGAATTTACGATAAAATCGGCATGTCACCTGCATTGGCTGATAAAGGCTTTCAAATGAAAAAGTGGTATCTACCTGAAATTTACATTTCTGCCCACATGACAGGCTCATAAGATGACGCTTTAATTATGAGCACATGATGCAAGTATTAGCCCAGTTCTGCTCAACCTTAGATAGCGTTAATACAGACTGAGCCTTCTGTCTGTACTCTGCATTCATTTCAATCGTGTTTGCGCAAGTGTTGTCGCAATGTTTTTTTTTTAATTTCGATACACTACCTTGAAAAATATTTATATTTGATACAATTTTCGCTACCATGGAGAAAAATTGACTCACACTGAGGGTATAAAAGTTTAGGTTTTAATTAAAAGATAAGTGACAAGAAGCAGATGGCATAGTGACTAAGGAGGCAGGACAATGTGGGCACTGCTTTGGTGTGTGTGTCCACTTGCCGTCATAGAGAAGAGAGAACAAGATGGTGCAGCTGGTACCAGAGTATGAATACTGTGATAACTGAGTATTGAAAGCATTTCAAAGATTCTGTATTGATATTTCCATATTTTTGACAACTCTGGTTTTTGCGCATTTTCTGAAAGGTTACGGATACAGATGAAACAGAGTACTACCACTGAAAATCCTGGAGGGCAGTATAGCAGAAGCCAATGTAGCCAGTAGTTCAAACAAGACATGACCACAGGACATGACGAAGAAGATTTAAAAATCATCAAGTCTTGGAAGTTATGTTCTTAGTCAATTAGTTCATGAAAAGAATTCTCCATCCACTTGTTGCAATTTATTAAATGGCCACACAGACCACTGCTGTCTACAACACTGCCTCTTCTGTTGCCTCTTTTGCAAGAGGTGCGTTATCATGACCTCCCTTGTTGCCAGAAACTTTCGACTCTTCTTCTTGTTTAGGGTAACTTTTGACTCTTAGCAGCACCCCCCAGTTGATGTATTGCTTTAAAATCATGCCAACGTAAAAGATGCATGGAAGTCTGTGGGCAGCGATGGTTACATCGTTTGATACAGACGTATCTATTTTTGTGTGTAAAGGGTGCATGACATGACATGAGGATCCAAATTGCATTCCTTCAATGACAAATTGATTTGCCAGTCTTAAAAACCATTATCCAAATCAGTATGAATAATTTGTGACGAAAGAAAAACAGGCACCAGTGAAATGTGTACATTTTGAACAGCATCTACATCTTCCGGTGGGCCATCAAAAAGAGAGTAGGCATCATAATATATTAATTCCACTACAGATTGTTGTACGTCGGAAAAAAATATGCATATATATATTGGCATCAGCACTCAGTGAAAATGATTTGGAAAATATTTGCATATTGCCTATTCAATATCATGCATCCCAACCGTCAAGTCATCAGTAAAGTTTATCAAGATTGACTGAAGTCCAGCTAGGTGTTTATCAGTATGTGCTCTCATTACAAGAGGTCATACTAGGAGGTTCTATACATACACGACACCAGCTCTGTCCCTCCCTGCCTCCCTCTCTCTCTCTCTCTCTCTCCTTCATCTCTCCCTCCCTGTCTCCCTCCCTCCCTCCCTCCTTCCCTCCTTCCTTTCCTCCCTCCTTTCATTTGTTCTAGGGACAGAGCCCTAGTGTGAAGCTTCTTGTTCTTGTACTTTCCTGTGCTGTGCAGCTTTCCAGCCGTTCAGAATGAGTTCGTTTATGGCAAATACACTGTCCATGCGACGTGGGAAAGCCCGATTCGGCCTGCTGTCTGCTTCTTCTACAAGCTCTCTAGGTTATATTTAGTCTTGGACAGGCCACCCTGCTACTACAACTATCATCAGCACCAAAAGGGATATCTGGGGAAACTGTACCTAGCACCACCACCACATTCTGCTCTGTCTGCTGTTTCACTGTAAGTAAATCCTTTTAAAACAATGCCATTCTGTTAAATTTGAGAGACTGGGTTGCCACCATGGAGAGAACACAAAGGGATTAGTTGAAAGCAGTTACACTACACTTGACATGTAGTGAAGTACTTCAGTTTTTGAAATCCTATAACGTGGTTCCACTTGAGATTTCCTGTAACTGCTGAGGTCACTATATGTCTCAATGTATGAGACTGCCTTTGAAATGGGCTCAATAATCAGCACTGCTGTAGACCTTGGTGTGGAAAGAAATATGTGGTTGAATGGTATATTGGTTATTTATTTGTTATTTAAAAGCAATAAAAGGAGACTGGCTAATTGACTTTGGTATTTGGTTATGATGTAGTCAATGTATGGAAGTCAAGATTAAGCCTTGTGTTTCTACAAATGTTTGTGCATTGAAAACGCAATTGTGTATTAACAACATGCTTAATTGAGACTGTGGTTTAAAAAAACTGATTATGGCACTGTTAGTTTTAGTGTGCCTGTCTTTCTAATCCTTATTCTTGACAGTTTTTCCCCCATCACATCGTCTCTGCAACATGTTTAAATAGGGAAATGCTACAGTTAGGTACATATTTGTCTGCAGGGAAAACATTTCTCTCACTCATCAGTTACAGAAGGGAGGGAGGGGGTGGGATTTGGGCCGTGGTTGTGCTTGCATTTGACAGAGGAAGCAGACAGCAAGACATGGAAAGTTTAAAAGTGAGTTTCTCATCCCTGAAAATGGAAAGTCAGAGAGAAGGCAGATGTAAAAAAAAAAGAAAGAAAGAGAGAGACAGGATGGTGGGAACATCTGGAGAAACAAGACCAGTGCCAAACCCTGTGACAACATGAAGGGGCTGGAAAGTCTCCTGAGAGAGGATTGAATACACACACTCACACAGTCACACACATGTGCATACATGTCACATTCATGTACACACCAGAGGTGGACAATAGTATGAATAAATTAGCTGATGGACATAAGCTGAGTCTTTGGCTATTGGACTGTATTTTGGCCAATTCAAATGAGAAGAAGTGCCTTTTTTGATTCATGCTTCATCAGTATTCAGGTATTCAGGTGTTAAATGTGGCACACACTTTATGCACCAACCTCATATTACCCCCATATAGGCAGTTGCAATGTGTTTGGCAATATGGGGCTTTATTCATTGCCTGTGCCTACACAATGTTCTGCACAGCTAACCTGCTGTGCTCCACTGTGGCCTTTTAAGGAGACATCATGCAGCTATATGTTCTGTTTAAAGGCTTTATAATCCAATGGCATACTGCAGTTTTATACCGTAATCCAGTGATATACTGCAGGGGGCATCCTGAACGGCAACAGGAGTTACCTTTAATCAAAATGTAATTAATTGCATTTGTTGTGTTTTATCTGAGATTCTTTAAGTAGCTGAACAAAAACTATTAAGCACTGATGTGCACTTTTCAAGTTTTATCTTCGACACTTAATTCTCTACCAGTAGGCAGGCAGGTTTCTTGTTTCAGGATTCTCATCATTCCTTAATGATTTCCATGAAGAGTCAGTAGTTAAAGACATATTTGTGCAGTATAAGGACTGAGGAAGCTCAAAAAGTGTAGCACCGAATACACCCAAGGGATGGAGGTGGAGGGCAGGGAGATGATGGGGTGAGATGCAGGGTCGGGGTGTAAGAGAGCACGACTACCTTCTGGTGGACTGACAGGCTAGCTTTCATGACACCAATTACCTGCAGTGTGTATTGTGTGTGTTTGTGTGTGCATGTGTGTAGAATTGCCCCAAGTAAGTCATCCCCTCCCCTCATCCTTTACTGCAGGGGAAAAAGCTACTTGATGGAGCACTCCCACCTGGATTTTCCCTCTCCATCTTTTACTTCCTGTTCCTTTGTTCCCACTTACCCTCACTCCCACCTTCTCTTCAGCTTGGACTCTTTTTTCTTTATTTTTCATCCCCCCCATGAGTAGGGGATTCCATCATCTTACAAAATTAATTCTGATGTTTTGTACATATCTCTATCTCATGGTCCAGGTCATAATGGAATAAGCAGAATGTACTCTGTTTATCTACACTTCACCAAGAAAAGAAATTGGGCATTTAATTTCTGTTGACTGATGATTGGTATCAGCATTGCCTTCATATGCTATAAATATGTTGGGATGAAAGTGCAGTAGAGCTGCAATGATGACTCAATTAGTTGCCAACTATTAAATTTAATTGTCGACTATTTTGATAATTGAGTCATCGTTTGAGTCATTCTTTTAAGAAAAAAGTCAAAATTCTCAGATTTCAGCTTCGAAAATGTAATTTTTTTTGTTTCTTTTACAGATGCACGATAAATATCAGGGCCGATAAATTGGCTTATCAAAGTTACATTGGTCTTTATCAAATCGGCATAAATTAGCTGATAAATATCAGCTATATTAATATCAGATTTCTTCTTTTTAAAACACAAAAATGTGAAATTATTGGTTATCTTATCAGTATTGGCCATGAGAAGCATATAATTATCGGTTATTGGTTTGGCTGAAAAAAAAATTTCATCCCTAGTTTTCTTTACTCCTCTATGATAGTAAACTGGCTATCTGGATTGTGGGCAAAACAAAACATTTGAGGACATCATCTTGTGCTTTGGGAAACACTGATTTACATTTTTCACCATTTTCTGACATTTTATAGATCAATCAGTTCATCAGTTAATCGAGAAATAATCAAATGAATGAAAAATGAATGCAGCCCTAAAGTGCAGTAACAATAATAAAGGTAAGCTTGAAGATTCAAGATTGACCTTGTAAATAGTAGTTTGACCAATAACAGCAAATACTAATCTTTACCTTTTCGACTCCTGGGAACATACATGTTAGCTACAATACAAAGTGTGTGAGTGACTATGTGTGTAGGTTACCAGATGTAGAGTTTGCTGCTTCAGTCATAAGAATTGTAAGAATGATAGTGCAACAGCCTGTTATGTTATCAATAAATACATCAAAGCGCAGTCACTTTTTGCTCCCTGTACCACCAGGCAGTGTATAGGAAATAATGGAAAAACACAGCTTGCCGTTTTCTTACACAAGTTTGAAGGAGTGAACGGAAAAATCCTGTTCGGTCAGTGGAAATAGCCCCTGAGAGGAAATAACTTGACCATGCTAATGCTGGGTCCAGAGACGAGTGTACCACGACCATTAAAGTGCCAGGAGAGAGATACAATCAATGAACCCACGCACTCAGTGCACCAAAGAACAGCACAGGACAGAGCATAGTGAGGAGCTACCTGCTCACACAGAGTTCCTGCTCAACAGAAATACAGAGACACATATTCCCTTCTCCCAGCTGTCTTTGTTTTTGATGGGGGCAGAGGGGTTGTGTTCATTCTATGTGTAGTGTCTCTATGCTGCCTTAAAAACTTTTCCTAAAATAGCTGCCCCAGTCTGCTTGTGGGGTTACTCAGTTCAGTCATTTGTCTTAGTTAATTAGCTTCTTGTAATGATTACAGCTAGAAGGAGAAAGAAGAGATATGTAGAAAGAATAGTATGAGGGCCTGATGGAGAAAGAGAGTGCAGGTTAGGGAGAAGGAGCTTCTGAATTGTTCGAGAACAGAAATTAGGAATTTCATATTATTTCCTTCCATAATCATACTGTAACTCTTCCTTCAACAGAGTGAATTAATGTATTTCTCCTTTTAATTATTTCAATATATACATTGTATTTGTGCATTTGTTATGCAGTTGATTCTAGCAATTACCACAACTTTTAAAGGTCAAATTAATTTCTAAAACCACACCATTAATTACATCAATATATCCATATATTCACAAAATCTTGCAACATTACCATAGTCTGAAGTATATGTCTGGAGACCAGCTTAATTCTTGCCTTTAACAATATAGCCTGAGGTCCAACCTGTTAGTCTACCTTGAAAGAACTAACACTGCTTAAACAAACCTGTTAATCCAGTCATCTCAACATGTATCATCTCTAACATTCCTTACCTTGATGCGTTGTGAGGACAGGGCTTTTTCTGTTGCAGCACCAAAGCTGTGGAATTCTCTTCCACCCCCCATCCGATTGTCTGCCACAATTGAGCTTTTCAAAAGTCACCTTAAAACATGTTTTTATTCTTTGGCTTGTAACTATCCTTAACTTATTCACCTTAGTTATTTCCCCTGAAACCATTAGTAGATCTGTGTGTCTCAAATGGGCTGTTTACTATCTTCATTGCTTTTGCATATTGTTAACAGTGAAAATACTTATTCTTTACTGTTATTACATTATTACCATTATTATTTATTGTCTTAACTCTATTCTTTTTCTTCTTCACTTCTCTTTTTCTTATCTGGTTATTTCCTTCTTGTGTTCTGTATTTCCTCTTGTGTGCACTGTGTAAAGCACTTTGGATCAACTATGTTGTGTGTAAAGTGCTATATACATAAAGTTGAGTTGAGTTGGATGTTTTTTAATGTTTTTCTCTCAGTCTAGTTAGTGCTATACAGTATATACAAATTGCTGCATTTAAAGCCACCAGTTTCTGTCCCTGCTTTTCAGAAGGTTTTTGTCTTCTTGTCTGTACATAACCAGAAGTAACTTGGTGATTTCAGTCAAACTAGGCAACTGAAATATGTAATTGCTGCATTTTACGCTTCATTACAACACAAAGTAACTTTTCCCTTTGAAGATAGCCTGACAATTGTTTCCTGTACATAGGCCTAGTAAGGACTCCCTCTACTCAAACAAGCTACCGTTACTACTATTTTGCAACACCTGTTGCCTCTAATCTTTTGAACACTGACGTGGTTAACGCTGATGTGATTGCCAGTTTCTCATGTGTACTATGTTCCTGTGTCTTTTTAGTTTTAGACCCCCGGATTATGGATAAGTATTGAGTATCTTTTCGATACTCAATACTTATCCAATAAAAAAAAAGTATTCAGTCAGAAAATGGGAGTCAAATATTTTTGATTTAACCAAGACTTAATGCTCATGTATGTTTATTTGTTGCTCAGATTTTTGAGAGCTTCTTCAAAGAGCAGAGTCTTTCCCACTAAATCTTAACTGCATAACCATTTGCTCAAAATGGTTTAATTCTACACGCTGCTAAATAATACCAAACCCTCTTGATAATTAACACACAACTTTAAGAAGAAATTAGAAATCAGTTAAGAAGACTATAATGTTCCAGTCAGAGGAGCATTCATAAAAACAAAATTTAAGTCAGTTTATTTTAATGAAATTGTTGCCAGCAGGCATTACTCGTCTTTAATCCAATGAAAATGCCCCAAACCAAACTCTGACACAGGATGTGAGGTCGATCACCGGAAGTCACCAAGTATTGATCAAATTACTCAATAGCTATCAAGATTCTATGGCAGCAGTGCTGCAGTTTGTAGTCTGGCTGTGTGGTACAAAAATAATGATGATATACTATTAAAATCAATGATTCCATATTTCAAACACAAGACAACACTGTTTCTATTGAAAAATCTAATTAACATAAAAATACAATCTGATTGGTTGTTTGCATGCAGGAATAAATTAAATCCACTCTTTTAGGAAAGTATCTGTATGTTCATGTTGAATTACCCAAAACCCCCCTGTAAACCCTGAGAACTCAATTAATCTGTCTTGTATAACAGTAAAAATCTTGCCAGCTTTGGCAAAATCCTCTGTTTGTGAAATTGCATAAACCACTGGACAGGGTTTTGTGTCAGTAATTCATTCTAATGAGGGACGGCAAATAATTAACAATATAGCATGACAGTTTAAAAGAAATCTAATGCACGTCTCCCTTTTCCTGTGTCACAAATGATCCATTTTACAACCTAAAAGTCAGAAATAAGTGCTTGTTGAATCAGACAGAAAAAAATATAAAGATGCAGAAACAGTCACTGTTTATGACAAGCTTATCAGTCTTATCTCTTGAAATGCACAAGACTGTACCCTACACTGCATCAGTACTGTGGCAGTAGAGAAGACATCCTAATGTGCTGATGTCTGTGGCAGCAGCCACTGGTGCAGTAAAATTCTTCCTTTTAGAGGTAGGAGAGGGCCTTTCAGAGATACTAAAGGCCCATATTCCCAAATGCACCCAGAATTAATTGGGACCTAACATCATTTGAATATTGAGTGTAAATGAATTGGGCCATGCCCCAGAGGAAAATTCAGCTTCATAAAAAATAATTCGAAGGTGGCATTAAAACAAGTCAATAATGGGGAATTAATTAGTTTACATGTTTCTAGATGCATTTGCTTTATTAATTTTATTCACTTATTAATTCAATTATACCTAAATATGAGTATGGTTGTTGACGTGCACATGGCCAAACTTGGTCCTGTAAAGTAACACACTTATTTTCCTTTTGCCTCCTGAGCAAGTTCAACATCCTTTGCCCTCAGCAGTTTATTTATGGTACTGTATATACTCTTGTGGTGATTCTGTTCCATCTGACACAGGGACATGAGTTTCTTCCTGTTCTCTTCTCACATCAAATTGTCAGGGCACCATAGTGGAGAGCACTCTGCTTTTGAAGGAAACAAAAAGAAGTGATTTTAATGGTCATGATTTAAACCAGGCCAATCACACATACTGATAATGCATTCCTCTTAACCTGACCTCTTTTCCAACTGTGCTGTGCACCTGTGATCATAGCGTTAACAGAAATAAGTCCCCATGTATGGTGCCCTCGGGCCACAT
>JAJHUR010094945.1:4406-21036 GCA_027495735.1 Lutjanus campechanus | reverse complement strand
TCAATAAAACTTTTAGAGGTAATTTGTGCTGCCACTTAAATATCTATTTATCTGTCTGTCTGTATGAACCTGTGACTGTTGTGATCTGATATACTTCACACTCGGTGGGAGGATGTGATGAATTTGGTGAACTTTGGGCACGTTTAATATTAATAAACTTTGAATAAACAGGTGAATAAACAGAGAAGGGGCACCAACAGCCTCAGGGCTCGAGGACATGACGGTTGGTGTGTTACTGAGGATTCAAGGGATGTAGTGTAAAGTTGATCAGGTGACCAGCTCAAGAATAATGCAAGCAGCCATACTGCTGTTCTGCACACAGGCTGTTCATTATATATTCATAAGTAAGTTTTTTCCTTGGAGGCTAAGGAATCGCGCTCCAGACGGGCATGTGTTCCAAATGGCAAAGCCAAGAACAGCAAGTACTTTATAACAACAAACAAAACAATATTAAAATAGTTATAGTAGTAATTGGTAGATGACAGTGTCCACAGTGAAACACTGACGATGATGCTGTTGTTATTCATTCATTCATTTATTCAAAAGCCGACTCGCTCGCCACTGGAATCGCCGCCACTTCCCACCATCACTCTGACAGCAACCTCCAACTGTCTCACCCCGCCGAGAAAACTCTCCTCTGGAGTGAGCAGGCAGATGAACCACACCAGGCCCAGGCGAGCGTCCGAAACATCCCTGTGCCGGGTTTAAAACAGGTCTCCGTCAACCAGAACTTGGTTGTGTTAAACTTGAAACAAAGTTAGCTGGTTAGCTATACTGAGGAAGCTAAACTAAAAAAAAATAAAGCTGCATGACTGAGAGAAACACACCAACAGTGGCCTGCATAAAAGAAACCAATCAGGCATCTTGGGTTTACAGAACTGGGCAGGTTAATAAGACAATAACAAATGGGACTTAATGTTGCTATAACCAGCACCAACAACTTCTTTTTCCTCTCTTCAAAACTAACAATTCCTCATTTAATATATTGACAGTGTTACACTGTGAAGTGAGCTGAATGGTTCCTCATTAATTCAGCAGTAAAATCTGTCTGTTCCATCCGTTTTCGGTCACTTATCCAGGTCAGGGTCACTTTCACAACAGGGCAAGCAGCCTAGACGTCTGTTTCCCGGGCAACCTCATCCAGGTCCTCCGCTCTCCACGGGGGGTCACCCTGCCAGATGCCCAAACCACCCTCTCCACGTCTGGCACCGGGATCTGCTTCTGTCACCCACTGATGATGTCAGAGGAACTACAGGGAGACTTTGGCTAAGATAAGATTCATGTTCTCGTCTGCACCTCAAGGGATGCTCAGAGATTTTACCGCCGTTCTGCTGCCACAGCTGAGAAGAGCATTCAGGCGCCGACAAAAAGTGCTTCACAGAGACGATTATACGGAGTCAGAGAGTCAAGAGTCACAATAGCAAACCCGCAGAGACACCTTTGGCTGTTGCACGCAATCATTCTTGCCCAGAAGTGTGTATTTACTGTGTAGTTCATGCAGTCGTTCAGCAACACAACAGCCTCCATGCAACACACACGAAGGCCACACAAAGTTAAGGCGTCCAGGGCAAACTTCAGAGCAACATGACCTTCAGTTTTCAAGACACTTAATCAGGACCAACGTGAGAGGAGCATCAAAGTTATAAACCAAAACGTCGATTTATTGTTATCATCCCTAATCACTTGTTTGGTCCACAAAATGGTGAAAAATATTGATCAGTGTTTCCCAAACTCCAAGATGACGTCCTCAAATGTCTTGTTTTGTCCCCAACTCAAAAATGTTAAGTTTACTGACAGAGAGGAGTAAAGAAACCAGAAAATATTCACATTTAAGAAGCTGGAATCAGAGAATTTTTTTCTTAAAAAATTGCTCAAACCGATTAAGCGATTGTCAAAATACTTGGTGATTAATTTAATAATCGATTAATCACAGATTCACTGATTAATCGCTGCAGCTCTACTGGTGTTGGTATCAGAAGAACCCTTACAGCCCTACAGAAGTGAAAGAAACTGAATGAAACCTGCCAACCTGCACAGACCGCACCAACAAAACCCAAATGTGTCGGGGTTTTATTTCGGTCACGTACCATTCTGCCTGTAATAACACACCCCAATTCCAATTTTAATTGGTTTGGAGCGTAATGCTGGCTGCCACAGAGCTGGATAATCCACCACGGTGAGCATGATGTCTTCATTTGGTTTTGATTCAAGTTTTTTATTGTGTTGACTGTTTTCCAGCAACGAAATCCCTCCCAAACATGATCCTGATCCAACTTTAACACATTTTAAATAGTCAGAGGAGAATTTCCAGGTATGTTTGATACTGTAATTTTTAAAGATTTACAGAAAACAAGTACAGCAAAAACAAAAATCCAATTAAATGCATGAAATACACTCTTTAAATTATTACTTATATTACTGATTACTTTGATATTCCACTTTTTTTCTTTATTATCCTGAACCAATCCCAGATGGTAATTTAAAGAGTCTTCAGTCCGGTGTTTACAGTGCATGATGGGATAGTGTTTGTCTGGAGCCTCGACATGTCTTTATTCTAAATTTGCAGTGGTAGAAGAAGAAGCCCCACGGGGCAGATTCCAGAGCCTTAAACTCGAGCCGCAGAGGTAGATCACATTACAGCTTTCATCAGACACGTCTTCAAAAGACACTCGCAGCGTCTGGCAGCCACTAAATTGCCCCAAAAAGTCAACTCTGCACCGAGGCTCCTTAATAAACCCTGTCTGCGACTTGGACGTCACCCCTCGGCGTCTGATTCTTATCTGTGAACAAAGCCTGTTACCGCGTCCCGTGTCGAGATCTGTGACATTTCACGAGTCACCATGCGAGCTCTGCTGCAACCGAACTCCCCCCCAAAAAAAGCTCATGTTTCTCCATCTGCATACTGTGGAACACTGAAGCCTTTTGCAGATAGAAAAGGACACATTTGTTTGATCTTTTCCAATTCAAATTCAGCTCATCTCACTGCAAACTGCCAGGCATCTGTCGAAAATCCCTCCCACACGTCTCCTCAATGACTTCTGGTGGCTGGATGGAGGTTGACAAAATGCAAACAGACTCTAAAAATACAAGGTTTTCATTCTTCTTCATAATTTCAAACTCAATAAAAACATGCTTTCCCCCAAAACTCACAAGTTTGACACTGAAAAAACTGTCAAGTTCTGAAAAAGGCCGCTGCATGTGGTCAGATCTGCCATCTTGTTTACTTATTCTTTGATCTGACAGATTCAGATTCAAGTAAAAATGTTTTTTTATTCAGTAAAAGTTCTTGTGTTTAAATATTTAACATTTGTGAACTTTGGCTTGTGAAAAGAAAAAAAAGAGCACGAGTAAAAAATTCATTCTTGACCCTGGAAACATTTTGACAAAAACTGGTCGAGATCGCGGCCGACCCGAATCTTTCCAAGCTGTGAAACTTCTCCCGTTGCCATGGTGACATACATACAAAACAGTGTTCTAACGCTGCTGGGTTGTCTTTTTGTTTTTGTTTTTGTTTTGTTTTGAAGAGAGGAAGGAGATGTTGTGTTGGCTGCAAAAGAAAGATAAAGAGCGAGAGATGGAGCTCCACTACAGCGATTAATGAAGTCTCACAGGCGTCGCACATAAAAATCGGAGGCGTGTTGATACGAGCGTACACAACAGCAGAAAAACGTGATTCTGCTCCACGTGCACAAAAGCTGTCCTGCCAAAACTCATCACGTTGACTTTTGAGACTTTGAGACAGACCCTCCTGTCCTCGTCTGTAAAAGTATATAAGAAATAATAATCGTAATAATCATTTATTACTATTTTACTGTGTTTTATTTCAGCTTTGTTGTCTCAAATATTCTAACAGTGTCTGTTTTATTATCATTATAATAAATGCACTTTCATGTACTTTGCACTTTTTTGTTTTTTTAAATATTATTTTAACATTCTTAATGTTCTTCTATGAGATCATATCTTATAGTTTTGTGGTATCTTGAGTTTTATTTTTACTCTTTGATGTATGAACTTATTTCTTTTTGCTCCTGGACTGTGTTCGGGCTCAGAGCTGCTTGATGAAGTGCTTTAATGTTCCTGCTTTTTCTTTCTTTGCACCATAATATAAAAGGTTCTCAGTAGAACCCCTTGGGTGGGTTCTAGATAAAACCCTTGGAATATAAAGGAGTTCTCAGTAGTTCTCATCCTACTTTTAAGTCATTTTTGAACAAAAATTCAGGTTTTCATCGTCTTAAATCTGAATATTTTCTGCTTTTCTTCGTTTTCTCTGATAATAAACTGAATATCTTTGAGTTTTGGACTTTGATCTCAGGCTCTGTAAAATTCTGATGGTTATCACTATTTACTAATACTTTCACTATTTTCTGATGTTTTATGACCAAACAATATATTAATTAATCAAGAAAACAATCCATCGATGAATCAGCAGTGAAAATCATCAGTATTTGTGGTCCTACTCGTGTCACAATGAAGCAAAGAAACAGACGGACTGTAAATCTTCTTGTTAAATTCCTGCGTCCGATCAACAGTTGCTGATGGTTCTACTCCACCAGCTTATTTTCTGCCTCTCTTGGTTCTCCTGAGGGACACTTAAAAACAAAGAGATGAGCCCCCCGGGGAATCCGCCAAACAAATGCCCCGCAACCGCTGACAGAACAACAGAAAAAGACTAAAATAATTAGGCCTGCGCTATGAATCAGCTGAGGGGGAAGAGGCCGACCCACACAAAGCATGAAATGTGAGTTAAATCTGGCCCCGTACCGCCGATCACTGAGCCTCAGGGGCCGGGATAACATTTACAGCACTGACACAAGACTCCGTAATCCTGCTCAGTGCATAATATCTTACACAGACATCCTCTCTGCACCCTCATACAAACTTTATTTTAAAAAGCACATTCTGTCGAGGCTGTTTTCTTATGTTAAATTAAGGAGCTGGGTACATTCAGGAGGTTTAAACCGATATATCTGGTTGCTTAGTTTCTAATAATGAACAGACTAATTTGAAAAAGAAAAAAAAAAAAAACACAGTGCCAGATGTATGCCAGATCCACGGCATGGCACAGCCCATTAGCGCAAGAGGCAAACACCATGAAAGACGCTGTGGTTAGCCCCGAGGTCGTCATGAATATTCATATGCACATGTACACGCTGAAACACAGAGACGTCTTTCACCATCAAAGTCAGCCTGGATTTAAAACTGACTTCATTTAATTTGACAGCAGATGTGAATGCAAGTTGATGTGACAGGAAACTGACTGGCAGAGCGCCAGATATCATGAGCTTCGTCGTTTTATCCGAACAGACACATAAATAAATAAATTATTTATTGTAATGTGACGATAGAAGCATTGCACAAAATATATTATTTAACATATTTTTTTTTAGTAGCCATGCTAGCAGTGCGGTTCTAATGATAACAGTGTCGGTTGGTCCCGGCTGAAACATCTCAACAACTATCGATTAGATCGCCGTGAAATTCAACTCAAGTATCCATGGTTACCAGATGATGCACCTTAACAACTCTGCTGATCCCCTGACTTTTCCTCTAGCGCCACCATGAGGCTGAAAAGGTAAAGAAATAAAATAAGTCAGATATTTGCTGAGCTAGATTGTACAGGAATCAGTTTGAGTCGTTTTTAAAGAAGAAAAAAAAAGTCAAAATTCTCTGGTTTCAGCTTCTTAAATGAGAATATTTTCTGGTTTCTTTACTCTTCTTGGGACAGTAAATTTAATATCTTTGAGTTGTGGACAAAACAACACTGATCAATATTTTGTGACATTTTATGAACCAAACAACTAACCGATTACTGTAAAAATTATTACCAGATTGATCACTAGTTGAAAACACGTGGAGAACACGGACGTACGTCCTTCGAGGGATTTATAGCGAAGTGTGTGTATTTATTGATGACGCGCTCATATTTAGTGGAGCATCTGAACAGCAGATAAACATTTTACTTCCAGCTGAAAGGAAACATGAAACAGTAAAATAAAGCAGATACCTGAAAGTACAAACAGCGACACGGGTAAGAAACTAAACTAAAGCTACAAAAGCACTGAACACAGACACTTTGAAAAACATTTTACTCTCTGCTCTCCTGCACACGAGTCACCTTTTTTAAGGTTTACCTGCATTTAAAAAAAAAACCTGCATACACATGCAAAGTTTGGCACAAGACAATACAGGATCAATCCATCGTTTATCCTTTGTGTCTAAAAAACATATAAAATAAATAATTAATGCAGCAATACGACAACAATATAATACTGAATTTAACAGCAAATTGATCATATTCAAACTTCAAAGTCCACATTTCTTTAGCTCTGAACAGCGACACTGTAATCCCGTCTCAAGTGTCTTGTGGTTGAAAACTATATGGACTCTGAAACATAAAGAAGATATTTTTTGAGGCTGACACAATAAATCACTTTCACCATCAGGCGTTAATGTCACTTCTGTGCTCTTTGACCCTTAAATATCTGGAAAAACACAGACATCACCTGTTGTGTTTACTATTTTGTTACTTCCGTCATATCACTTTGCAACTTAATCCTGGCGATGAACTAAATACTACACTAAATATACTTTTGCAGGCTCCAGGTGACACTGACACATTGGTTGGTTTGGCAGTTTGACAGAAACCCTCAGAGCAAAAGAAATCAGAGCACCTGACATTCCTCAGGACAAACGTCGTGGTCTTAAAGGGAAGCCCTGAGCAAATACTGAAGACGAGACGGTGGCACCTGTATTGTTCTAAAAAGAAACATCTCTCATATCCGTTACAAGAGGGCAGACTTAAAGTTACAAGTGAGACATATGACCGATGACATAGAGCCGCGGTCACATTTCATACACACCTAAACCCCCTCAGGATTTAAAGGGGAGTCCGTGCTTTCCACCCACCAGGAGTAATAAGAGTTCATCACGGACCCTTTGTTGATATCGACAGTCTCCCTGGTTAATGGGTAACTTTTCTCTCATTTTTTTCTCTCTGTGTTCAGCTCTCAGTACTTCTGTAGCTCCTCACAGAGTCTCAGTGGTTTGAAGTTTAGTTTCTCTCCTGTGTCGCTGTTTGTACTTTCAGTTATCTGTTTGATTTTACTGTTTCATGTTTGCTTTTATCTGTATAGGAGTCCTGATAAGTCACTGCTGATGAACACCCAACATTTCCTGATTTGCTGCATCAAAATAAAAGACTTAAGATAACAAAATAACATGGGGCTTTTATTGTGAAAATGTATAGGAAATTAAATGTGCCACTGTTTTACAGCCGCTCGACAAAAGACAAGTGTGTATCATTTAAACACACAGAATCTCAGAGTCAGAATCAGAAATACTTCATTGATCCCCGGAGAGAAATTGTTCACGTTGCAGATGTAACAGAGTAATTGCAACCGTTAAGTTACTGCAGAGGATTACGTAGTCTGCACTGCAGAGTCATTTGACCCGAGACTGAATGCCGATTGTGTTCTTTCCCTCTGAAGACAAAAGGCAGATGTTTCTGTGTATACGTCAGACTATTACTAACAAGAACCTGCAGCAGTAATAGGAAAGTTGTGTTTAAGCTAACAGTTACATTTCAGGTTACAGTTACAGTAGTTTACTTTTAAGGTTAAATTTCAACTGTGAAGTGTCCTAATCAGTGCACATCTTGGTCTTAACTCTTTACAGTAGGTCAGGATTTTTGAAAATTGATTGATACCAGTCCGGTATCTGCACAGAACATATGAAGCTACGGTTTTTGTATGAATGAAACAAACAAGATACAACAGGTTAATAATTAATGAGCTTTAGGCGGTGCTGATAGGTGGAGCCCAGACTATCTGTTCCCCCTGTTTCTAATCTTTAAACTAAGCTAATGCTGCATTCACACGTCCAGGTATCAATTTAGTGGACGAGAGCAGGACGGTAAGGAGACACAGCATTGCCTTCCAAAATTAAAATATTTTAACATTTTTCCCGTCCTCTGCAACATTACACACAAACAGATGTTACGTAGTTTCCTCACACATGGAGAAAACATGGTTCATCTGGACAATGAGAAGCTAATAATTTTGCTGCTGGTGTTACTGTAATAATTACATAAAATAACTGACATTAAATAACTATATTTTAGATATTTTGTTCTCTTCCTTGTAAAGAAAACAGCATCACCATAGCAACACACTGTCATGCCTGTTTTGTTGCCATCCCGTCACTCCGTCGGACTGTTTGTTTTGTTTTTTTACCGTCCCGTCCAGACGGCGTTGTCCGTCTGCCGTCCACTGTCTGTCTGAATCCTTGTAAATGCAGCATAAGCTAACCAGCTGCTGACGCTATTTTTAGGTATCGATATTCTCATTGACTCTCAGCAAGAAAGAGCATTTAACAAAATAATAAATAAACTGCTCATCTAACAACCAACCTTTTTTTTTTCAACTACAAAATATTGATATCAGTGACAAGCCTTCGAAATCCAGAATCCCGACAGATTTATGATTTTTATCAGCTTCCAATTTTTCACAAAATGTACAAATGTGTCGCTCGATATAATGATCTTGGTTGCATCAGCTTTTTTACTGCCAGGTAGAAGAAAAACACCTTCAGAGCCAAAACTGAACCATTCTGAAATCAAACTGGTGTTTCCTGGCATCAGGATCTCGTGTCCTTGATGATTTGGACACTTTGGAAGGACAGTCGTCCAGTTTATATGAAACCGGCTCTCCGTGTGGGTGGTATGTTACGTGGTGCCAGATTTATGTGCTCAGACTTTTAACTTAATCAAGCAGGAAAGCTGACATGACGTTATGTTAAAGTTTGCACATAAAGTCTAATTAATGCTCACAAAGATTATAGTGGCTGACAATTAGGCGTTGAGCTCTTTCACTCCCCCGTGTATTAAAGTTAATCCCAGCCTTTATTTGTAAACCACTCTGTCCCGTGTGCTCCTGCTGTTTCGGTCACAACTGTTGACAACAACAAGAGCAAAGTAAATATTCCCAGGCTCCGTCCACTGCACTCAATAAGAAAAAAAGAAAACAAAAAAAGCCAAAAGGAGGGGGCATGAGAGAGGTGTGTGAGGAGACACAGGATGAGGGGGGGGGGCACGGCTCAGAAAAGGCGGGAAGGAGGCAAAGACCATTGTGGTGTCCGATTCCCCTGTAACGTGAGCCCCACGCTTGTTGCCCCCACAGCAGAATGTCCGATGGATTGGGCGTCAGGTGTGTGCAGCTGCTGGTTAAGCTCTGTTTGCACACCACAGAGGGAGTGAAGTGGGAAAAGGAGGAAGGAGAGGCTTCTCAATGGAGGCGATACTGGAGGTTTTTTGTCTCTCCCTCTGGCACTGATGGGACCGCTGCCAGGACTTGGACTGTGGCCCAAGAGAGTGCCATGTGTCCCACAGATGGGCCTTCTAAATATGAAGGGACGTCATGTACAGATGGCCAATTTTGCCTGTGCAGAGTTTAGAGACAAATGGCTAAATCTGCCAAAGACGGAAATACTAATATTGAATGTCTTATTTTAAAATAAAGAAAACAGGAGTGTCCTATTCAATACATGCACGGTCTCACATATGTGTGCATGTAACTGTGATATTTTCAGCCTAAATAATGAGTGAAAATAAAAATACACTCAGCTCATAAATGACCATTTGGCACCAGATTGCTTCTTTGTTTACAATGTTTCTTTATATTGCTTTTATTTGAAAATGTGCAGACTACTCAGGGTTCATTGTTAAAATTTACTTGCCCCATGTGCCCCTATATGAACTGTTCTATTTATTAGCGGTTATCAAATAGTAAGAAAGAACTACAGTTGATTATTGTGCTTAATCTTGGACTGCAACATCTATAAAATGTCGTGTTTTGTCAGTCCAAACCCAAAATATTCAGTTTAATATGATATTTTGTTGTTGGAACTGAACAGAACACATTTGTAGTTGTAATTGACATTTATCAACACTTATGTGCATTTTTATTTTATAATTTTGTGCTGTTTTTGAGTTTGAGGTCTGAAAAGATTTGACTTGTTTGTGGGAAACCCCTCACGTGACCTTCTTCATTTACATGCTTCTAAATTTTTTGTAATTCTGAGCATCTTTGGTGAGGTTAGTTGGAACACTCAGGACAGAGTGTGGTTTTGTTTTCCCCCCAAAACAAAGCTGTTTCAATGCAAAAAATGCCTAAAAGCATTGCAATTTTTTTTTAGAAAAGCTGCCGTGAAATCAGGCATTTTAGGCCACAACAAACCCAACAAAGGCCTGTTACATCCTGCACACGAGGCTGAAAGCAACAGCACATTTGTAGAAGTGGTTTGATGACATTAACCTTGAGAGAAAAACAGCGGAGGAGCGACGCGACACGACAAAGGCCACATACGATGTCACCTCATAACTAAATTGATCGGGAGACGAGACACATCAGGATCCGAGTGATTCCGCTGAGGTGACACTGACTGATTGATCACATCATATGTTCGCCTTGTGGTAATTAATCAATTGCATGCTTTTAGTCTGGATGTCATTAATTCAAAACTGCTGTTTGTGGTGTTTTATGACTTCTGCAGGTCGCCCACTCTCAACGCTCGCTGTTAAACGGTGTGAGGCTGTTTATGTTCCTGCGTTCGGCCGATTCAGATCCAGACGCACTGCTTCTAAGTACATTTACCAAAGTACTTAAGGACAATTCTGAGGTACTTGCACCTGAGGAGTTTAAATTTATGCTACTTATGTTACTTACTGTATATACTTAATATAATGTATTACTGTGGACAGTATCAGCAGTAAAACTTATTTTGGCCATTCAAAAAAGACCCTCCTGAAACAAATCAATATCTGTTGAGGTGTATGTTATATTTAGAATATTTTTACTGCTTGAGCTCGTTGCCAGACATCCTTATGTAAGTCAAATATCACTTTCTCTCCAAAGCCACCAGACTCTTTTGGTCCTTTTAGCTGGTAAAACACTGGAGTTGTTGGTCCACTGCTGCCTTGATCAGGTGGTTTGTTTGTGTTATTATGTTCCTAAACCTTCAAAACACTGAAGTCACACAATAACACAAACAAAATCCCCAGTCGAGGCAGTGGTAGACCAGGAACTCACATGTTCTGTGAAATAAAACGATTGTTTTTGCCAGGGGAGTCTGGTTGGTTTGGAGAGAACGATATGTGACTTATATAATGACGGCTTTCCATTGGATTAAAGGCTGTCAGGGTAACGTGACTGAAATATTATAATATTAATGTTTTTAAGTGGCTAAAATACCTTTTGTTTCTGACCCGGTCCACATCAGTTCATTGCTTAGTTTCCATCACCAGTTCTCCTGCTGCTTCTCCAAACTGAGGGCGTGTCGACCGCCATCGACTGTCAGTAATACACTGACCGCCTTTGTCATACAGCCCCGCTTCAAATAATCCCAACTATTCCTCTGAGATTAGAAAAACCTAAAATTAGCATATAAAATACGATGCATTTTAATATATTATACAGAGCACTCAGCGGTGTATACAGCAGCCAGCTGCATCATTTAAAAACTGCTGACATGTTAATGCATCAGTAATAATCCAACATCCTGAAGCAACTATGTTTATTTATATTGTAAGTTTACCCCTCATGTACTGAGGGTATCAGTCCTCTGCAGCAGCCCTGGTTCCATTACAGCCTGCGGGCCTTTGCTGCATGTCGTCCCGTCTCTTTCTACCCTCTTTCCTGTCCTCACTTCAGCTGTCTCTCTATAATAAAACCAAAAACTTTCTATTTTAAGCAGATTTTTCTGAAAATAGTCAGATCCTGTTACTTTAGAGAAATGTTAAAGGCTGGACTTTTACTTGTAACTGAGTATTTTCAAATTGTGACGCTGCTGCTTTTACTGAAGTTAACAAATGCTGCACTCTTATAATAATAAATAAATAATAAAGGTGGTAACTTGAACCATAAAGGGTTCTTCAGCTTGGCCATTCACACTTGGAACCCATTCAGAAAGTTCTACCTGGAAACCAAATATAAAGGGTTATTCTGTACCTGGAACCATCTGTGAAAGGTTTCACCCAGACCTGCCGTAAGAAATTCTACAAAGAACCCTTCTATGATGTAATGGTTCCACCAAGAACCTTCCCTCAGAGTTCTATCAAGAACCTTTACACCTTCTAAGGGTGCTTTTTATACTCCAGCCGCTTTATCTAGAAAATGTTTGTGGGTAGAACCTCAGAAACCTTTCTAACGGCTAAATTCCACGAGGCGCGGCTTTGTCGTGTTTCAGTTTCGGTTCAAATACACGCCGAGTCTATTTTTGACGGATATTGCATCCGTTAGCACAGAGCAGATCGAACAGGCAGGAAGTCAGATGCAGAAAAAGCAGGAAGAATCTGATAAATTTCCAAAATAAAAGACCCCGTGCAGGCTCATGATCATAGCCTGCTTATCCATGGTAGAAGCACAAAGAGCAAAGAAAGAGAAGCTAATCAACAAAAATTTGAGCGAGTAAACATAATCAGACGGGCAAAACGTTCTGCTGCTGAAATGCTTCTGAAACGTTCTGCTGGTGGGGCTCGCAGCTGTGCAGAACCCGGATCAGAACCGTGGTGCAGATGTGCTGCACTTGGTGGAATCAACCAGTAAGAGTGCAGGCGGCACAACATCTGAGTAATTCTGTGTGCAGAAACTGATCCACCTGATCTACCAACTGATGCTTCAAACTGAAGTTTAAGGGACAAGACAGACTGAATGTCGACATTACAAGCTGTGAAATGTTTCTTCAAGTGTAGACAGATTTATATATTTTAGCTTCTGGGGTAAATAATCATGCAGATAAATGTGTTCACATGGCTGTGTAGCAAAAATCAAAATCGCCTGTCCAACCAGACAGAAACACACTTCTACATTCATCACACTGCTCCTACAATACTGCATACAAATAATCAATCCAGTGCAAGTAGAGCAGCCAAATCCGATATCTGGGATTCACAGAGGCTTTTAAGAAACACCCTCTCAGCACTCTCCCAGCACGGTGAGGGAAAAAAACGATGAGATGTGGAACCCTGAAGCACTTTCTGCACCTTTTTTTAAAAATAAATACAAAAAAAACCTCAGTGTGGTGCTGGAGACGTTCACGTTTCTGACAGTGTGTGAAAAAAAAAAGTTAGGGGCTCTGGCACGACGCCACGGTGAGTTCTTCACCTCCCTGAACGCACATGGATGTTCCTCCCTCTCGTGAGTAATCTCCAACATTCCTCTTCTTGATCGAGTTTGCTTAAACAACCGTCACAGGCTCCTAAAACAGATTCCGTCTTCTCGAGGGTGGATTGTTCACCGTATGGATTTTTCGCCGTGTTGAATGACGGGCTTTGAGTAACACATGCAAGTGAGGGATGTTTTTGGAGACTTCTTCAGCGCAGGAGAGGTAGTCAATACAGGAGAAATTCCCTCCCAGAAGGCCAGGGATCAAACTACAGAGGCAGCTGTTGGGTATAAAATCCCACTCAGACATCCACCATCCACCGACGGCAGAGATACACCAGACGTGCAAGACAAGGCTCATGAAAACCCTTCAGTTTAGGCTTAAGGGTGGATGTCAGCTCTGCTCCTGCCAGCTAAACGGCTACAGCTTTGATTTTTCTAAAACATGTCTTGGATCTTCAAAGCACGCGCAGGCTTTAAACCAAAAGACTGAAGCAACAAACATCACTGTGAAACTCTGCTTTCAGAACAAGTCAATGCCAACAAAATGAGTTTTGCCCGTTTTGCAGCTCAGGGGGTGTGTTTTAACACATTTAAGGAGGCAATCTTCAACTTTTTTTTTTCTCAGAAATCAATGTCTGCTGTTTATAACAAAAGTAATCAAGCCTGTTGTGTTGGTGCGTCCTTCAATCTACCCCGTCTCCGTCTCCCTGTTTTGTAGGGAAATAACAATGCAACTCGATTTACCTTTTTTTCAGCATGACAGGTAAACATTCATCCTGAACAGATCTGCAAAATACTTCTGTAATTTGTTTTCCTACAGTATCCACTCCTGCCAACAAAAGCATGAGGAATGTTTTTATATTTAAGGAGGTGAACAAACCTGAAGCACTGACCTTTTTATCTTTGGACAAAACCCACCAAGTTCAGATTTTTTCAAATAGGATATTGTAGACAGTAGCGTCTCCAGTTTGGAGAAGCAGAGAGGAGAACCAGCACAGGAGCTAAACAGTGAACTGAAGCGGTTGTTGGTCAGCAGCCTTAAAATAAGACTCACCTAAAAAATATATATCAGTTTAGATGTCCACTGTGTAGGGATCGATATCGTTTAAAAAGTTATGATAACCAGATAACCAGTACGAATACCCTTAAAGTGTACCGATACAAAAAGAGCACATCATTCAAAGCTAACAGCTACATGCAGGCTGTGATGTGGTGAAGGTGAGCGTGTTGTATTTCAACGATCAATGTTCAAAAATATTAAAGTTACACAAAAAAAAGAAGAAGAAAACACTGAGTTAAAAAAGGTGAGTGATGATGGTGTAAAAAAAAGGAAAATAAATCATCTGCTGTTCAAAGACAGGCCCGATAATTAGATGAAAATAAAATAAATAATCACTGTTCTGCTTACTGAAAATAAAAGTACAAAGTGAGAGATGGCTGCTTAGAAAGATCAGACACTTTCTACTCAAATTAAAAATCCTTCAAGTCATGGATACACCAGGTGCTGAGTCATCATCAGGGAATGATGACTCAGCACCTGACTTTCTTGTTTTGACCCAGTGCAACACTCCTTGTTTTTTATAAAACAGTGTTTTCCAGTTAGAAAACACTGTCTGACAACAAGGTAAAATGGTGAAAATATTATAAATACAGTGAACACTTAAACTGATACTGATTTTTAAGTGGCTCAAACACATTTGGCTGCTGACCCAGTACATCATTTAGCTTCCTACACCGGTTCTCCTGCTGCTGTGTCGACTGCCATCTACTTCATACAACCCCACTTCAAATAATCCGAACTATCCCTTTAACCAAGTGTGCATGTCCAGCAGACTCTGCAGAATAAATGCAGACAAAAGCTCACAAGCTTGACTAATCAGTGAAAGTCATATAGAGAGTTAATTCAATAGGATGTATTAGATTGTTCAGCGTGCCGACATACATGTTAGTTCAATTAACTCACATATGCCTAATGTCATATAGAGCGAAGGCATCATTATAATACCGCAGGGATCAAACAGCGCACTCTCTTTAATGAAAACAATGAGCCGATACATTAGATTATACGGCTGTCACGCCTGCCTATCACTCAGGCAAATGCACTAATCCCACACGAACAACTGCAGCCAACAGCTGCACACTTCCTGCAACATTCAGACGAGCCCGGCAGCAGAGCGGAGGCATTCTCAGGCATTCAGCCACCGAGACGGATGAACAGGAGGTCAGGGAGACCAGCCATTATTTACATGTGCAGGCTGACTCACTGGGATACCTTATGAATCATTTTTAGATACTTTACTACTTTACTTGCTACTACAGCACTTCTTCCTTATCTGGCTACTATGAATGATTAATGATTTCAGCCAGAGAGGAAGTTTTTCTAAATATAACACAAATATGAATATAATCTGATCAGGATTTGGACCAAACACTCACAGTTTATGGTCCTTACTCAGCTGTAACTATTCCCTGCACAGTTATGGCTCCAAACATTTATTCACATATGAAGATAAGAGTCGTTTCTTCTTTGTGCAGTCTGACCTTGTGGTCAAAAATCATTTAAATATGTCAAGTACAAGATTGGTGGTTTGAATAATTTAATTCAATTCAATGTTTCACTCTGCAATATCAATAAATCTATATAAAATCACAATAAATAATTAACGAGATTGCTTCTCATAAGAGCACCACACAATCACAGCGTATAGAGCTAAAATATGATGTTTAATATGTTTATTCTCTTACTAGATTAATCTGATCACGAATTCAATCAAATATCAAAGACAACAGTGTAACATGTTGCAGAGCTCAAGGTTACATCTTCAAACTGCTTCAGTTTTATTTGACTCTGTGCAAAGATATTCAACTGATGATGAGATATGATGAAATAAATCAGAAAAACAGGAAATTCTCACATTTGAGAGACTGAAGTTATTTGATAAATGACTTGAATGACAAATTCTCTTGTCCACAGTTGTTGTTGATTCATTTTCTGTCAGTGAACTAATTATTTCACGAATCATTTCTGCAGAAATCAACAATGTCATATATTTCTGAAGGACAACCTCGAGGCCGATAAATATCACAGTTAGATTCTTTTAACTGTGTATTAATTATATCAAAATAAAACTCTATGGGGCCGTGTCTTCTTCAAACATCCAGCTGGGAGCGCTTCACAGTGCTTTGGAGGAACAAAGTTTTTTCTTCAGCTGAGATGTTCGGGCTGCTATGATGTGGCAAAACCACAGAATTAACGGTTAATTTATGTGTTTCGAGTATTTAATCCCAACAAATATTGAATGTACTCATTTCTGCAGAAGGTAGAGTATTTGCTCTGGATGAGGGAAGACTGAAGGACCTAGGAGGAGCAGACACACCCGTTGGTTTATGCAGGTTCATGGGATTTTGTGGGCGAGGAAACATCTCAGCCTGCGCAATCATTTAGTTCAAGAACTGGAGTTGGACGATGC
>JAJHUR010094944.1:2542-17700 GCA_027495735.1 Lutjanus campechanus | reverse complement strand
GTTTCTATACTTTCATATTTTCCCATTTAAACTGATGTTTCTATATTCACACATTAAAGCAGTTCAACTGAGGTCTGAGGAGACAAAAATGTCATGGGCCCAACTGCATAAAGCAGCAAAACAGGACAGAAAAGGTAAATAGAAAGAAAGTGAGGAGTGATGAGGAGTTAGAAAATAATACAAAGAGTTGTAGATTTGGCAAGAGGTGTCATTTATTTTTTTCAGCTTTGCGTGAATCCTTTGAACCTGATTGCTCAGTCTTGAATCCAGTCCTGCGCCTGGGCAGCATGATAGATGGCACACATTGAGATGAAACATTTCCCTCTGGTGTCTCAGTTTAACTGACCTCCTAACTCTCTTTTCCAGCATTTTCAGCTTGTCTGCCTACAGACAGAAAGGCTGAGTCATAAATTTGTGTTGGATTAATTTCCAGCTCGAATAAAAGGGCACAGTACATCTCTGAGCTGGCTATGCTTGGGAAGTATGGATTTATCCAGACACGACGCACAAAAAGGAAAATCATAGTTTGACTTGGGTTATATGTGGAAAACTGTCTGCCTCATCTTCACACAGACACTATTTTTTAACTATGTAGGGAGCTAAAATTATAAGTGATAATTAATTATATATATGGAAAAAAAGGGTTGAACTATTCTTATGTAGTATGTAAGTCAGGATGTGGTTAGCCTAGCTTAGCATAAAGACTGAAAGCAGGGGGAAACAGCCATCTTTGCTCTCATAACATCCAGCAACACATCAAAAACTGCTGGAATGATTTCTTAACAAACTGTTTATCCAGTTTGGGAACCTCAGCATTGCATTTGCTTTTTGCAGATAATGTGATCCTTATGTCTTCATCATAACGTGACCTTAACCACAGTCTGGGCCCGGGATAAGAGTCAGCATCTCCACGTCTTGAGGCCACGGTTCTGTGCTGGAAAATAGTGGATGGCTTCCTGCAGGTTGGGACTGAGTTTTATCTTGGGGTCCTGTTCACGGGTGACAATAAAATGGAGCATGAGACTGACAGGCGGATTGGTGTGGCATCAGCAGTGATCAGGGAATTGTACTGGACTGTCGTGGCGAAGAGGGAGCTGAGCCAGAAATGAAAGCTTTCAATTTACCAATTTGCGCTCCAATTCTTGCCTGTGGTCATGAATGAATGAGATGGCAGAGACAAGCATCTGAAATAAGTTTCCTATGTAGGGTGGCAGGGCTCAACCTTAGAGACAGGGTGAGGAGCTCAGACATCTTGAGGGAGCTCAGACTAAAGCCGCTGCTCATTAAAGTCAAAAGGAGCCAGATGACATGCTGTTAGGGCATTTGATCGTGATGCCTCCTAGACGCCTCCCTTGGGAGGTTTGCTGGGCATGTCCCGCAGTCTTGCCTCAATTTGATAACTGACAGGATAAAATCAGTCAGGAAACATAGGGAGAATCGTCCTCCCAGCTGAAATTGAACCAAGGATATTTTGCTAATATAGTAGCGTACGTGTCCTAAAGAACGCCCCTATGCCACGTTATCAATAAATGAAAGTGTTTGGAATTAGTTTTGTTGTCCTGGAACCCATTTAACTCTCTTTTGGAGGAAGAAAAATCTCAAGTTTTGTAAAAGGGCTCTTTATTGTTTTGAAAGGATCAGTGCAAACTGGTTTTGTGGTTTTGCCAGTGTCTGAGTTAAAGCTTGAAGCTCCGGTATGCTACTTTATATATACACACATACAGAAACACACAGAAAAACTCTCTGATACTCGCACACACCATCCTTTGCACCTATTTTCAGTTCTGCTGCCTGCCCTTGTCTCCTGTACTGCCTCTTCAACTTCTATTGATTTCTACTGAGCAATTCTACTTCAATCGCCTTCGTCTGCACTGTTGTATCTATATCTGTTTCTGTCTGCTTTTTCAACTGCCGCATACAGGGGGTGGACAAAACAATATAAACATTTGACAATGCAACAGAGCGCAAAAATAATCTGTTTCTGTTCTTTTTCTGCAAGGTTGACAAAACAGCAGAAAGAGCACTTTTGAAAACGGCATCACAAACTTCAGACTCACAAATGATCTCAAAGTTTAACTTCTCTCTGACAATGTGTGTGATGATCGGGGTCTGTTGGCATTTTGCCATATAGTATGCTCAAGGAGAGCATTACAAACCACCTGGATATTTACTTCATTAAAGGGTAAAAAGAGTGGACCGTGAAAGAAGAGATAAGCAAATAGACAGTGACACATGGCTAATGTCGTCTGATCCACTTAGTAACGTGAGTATATGTCCTAATGGCTTTAGGATGCTGAACCACACAGCTAAAGATTTTAAAGGATGAGGTTAAGGGACAGAGTAGAAAACAGATGTGAGGAAAGCTCTAGAAGCAGAGAATAAGAGGTTATAGTACATGTTGGTCCACTCTGTACCACAGTGACAACACACACTGACATCCATCCTCTTACTGTCTTCTCACCACTGCAGGATTTTCTGGGAGAACCACTTTAAGAATTCATCAATCAATAGCACCGCATCAGTGCAGCAGTCCGGAGAAAATATGGACCTGGATGGTGTGTGGCATGACTGTGGTGTGAGGAAAAAACTTATGGGTTCACACAGAAGTGCTGATGGTTCAGATAACGCTGATCGTGAAGTTTTGCATCGACTTTTGTTTGGTCAGCCAATTAAAATGGGTTTACATGCAAAAACCCACACACAAATCCATTTTTTCCAACCACTTAGCATCACTGGAACCAGCGTGTCTTGATAGCATGGTGAGGCCAGTGCAGACCTCCCAGCAGTCAGTCTATTAGCTGTTTTCAGTGAATGAAGCGATTTTGAATTATCTCTAGCAGCAGACTGCCTGTGCTGGCTATGATGACTTCACTAATCACTTCACTTATCAATTAGTCCACCTACCATGCCCCTCTCCTGGGTTAATCTTTTTTTTTTTAAAATAAATCTATTCAGTTTCAATTAACTGGCGAGAGGTTTTTACTTTGCAGACAGAAAGTTGTTACACAGTATGTAGCATTTTCAGATGCATGTAAATTGAAGTGGTAATAAATTGTGTTTTACTGGAATGTGAAATGAGTTTTTTTTGTTGTTAGTGGAATGGAAATAACTGATACTGAATTGACTCAGAATTTGGCCATTATATAATAATAAACAGGAGATTGAATTTTAACAAGAATGCAGTCAATTTCAGAGTGAGTGTGCCAGTGCTGCTGCTGGGAAAAGAGGGAGCAGTGCTTCTTGTGTTATTATACAAGGATCGTAGTAATACAGTACAAGTACAGAAATATAGTATAGTCATTAAGAGGCTTTTTATCAAAGGGATAGTTTGGATTATTTGAAGTGAGGTTGTATGAAGTATGAGAAAAGACCCCTCAGTCGACTGAGATTCATCAAGTTAAACATTTGTTGTTTCCCACACTCAGTGTGAATTACAGTAACAGGATAAAATAGAAAAACGCTTATAGCACAGGGATAACATTTCAATGATCATGAATAAGGGGGATCATAAACATATTTTATATTATCTGGCGCAGTTATTGAAAAAATCTTCCTGATAAAAGTGTTAAATTGATGAAAGAAGGTGAAACAAGCAGTTGGTAAACAGGTTTTAGCTCCTTTTGTTTTAGCTGTGTCATTATACACACAGCAATGCAACAGCATGGCAGGCTGTGAACTTTGCAAACCCAGTCTCAAAATCACCACAAACCACAAAACTAACTGCGATGGAAACAAAGACAAGTGATAGAACCGAAGCTTGCTAGGAGCATTAGCTCAGAGCAGGTAACGCTTGCTTGTTTGCTTATTTTACCATCTTCTGTGAGATAAAATGACTATTTTTTACCTTTTGTTGGTTTGAGTTTTGTTGGGTTGGAGAGAGAAATATCTGGTATATATAATGGCAGTTCCTTGTCAGAGAAGGCTGTCTAATGACAAGGTAAAGTTGTGAAAATATTCTAAATATAGCTTACACTTAAACTGATGATTTTTTTTAGGTGGAAGTGGCTAAAATACCCCTTCCACAGCAGTTCATTACTGAGTTTCCATGGTGGTACCCCTGTGCTCTCCAAACTGGGAGCTCGCCAACTTACATCTACTGTAGCTAATAAATAAACAATGGATAAGAACCTCATAAAACCCCACCTCAAATAATCCAAACTATCCCTTTACAATATATGATTTTCAAAAAAAAAAACAATAATCTGCAAATGTCAAAAGTCTTTCTTTTGGTTTGTTTTCTGCCTGTAGGACCTGTAAGACAAACTGTGTGTGTTCGTTTTCATGTGTTTTTGAGTATGTGTGTGAAAGACCTCTTGATCTTGCCTGAACACAGAGCTAACCTCTATCCAACCTCTTTTAACCAAATAACAAGCTGCTCGTACCAACAGCTGGGTCCTGGGAGAACAACACCCAGCAGAGCAGGGAAAGTCAAACTGAACAGTGATGGCCAGAGTGAGATAAAGAAAGAGAGGAAGGCAAGCATTTACAGTATTTCTCTGGTTTCTTTTTCTGGAATCTCCCAAATGTCTCAGTATTTGTGTTTCCTCTTCCTGTCCCACATTAAAGTAATTCAAGGAAGACTTTAGCTTAAGACGGAGAAAGAAGAACAGCATAGAGAGGACGAGAGAATTCATAGAGAGAAAGACTGAGAGTGTAAGAGATGGAGACAGGCAGGATAAAGGCAAAACCGCCAAGGAAGGAGTCACATATTTCCTCTTCACTTTCCTCCTCATTTTTCCTGTTCACATCACATCACCCTTCCCTCCATCCTGCACTCTGTCCCTGGGATAATGACGGTGTGTGTGGAATACTAATTCATCTGCCTTTTCAGAGTCTCTCCTACATTAGCACACAGCAAATGAACCCAACACAGAGAGTCATCATTGGTAAGAAAATGTTTCTTTAAACTCCACAGAATATTTAATTACTAGAGCTACAAATTCCTCCACTACACAAATTTAATGTGTATTTGAGCTATAAATATGTGACTTAAATATAATGGGGAGTGAAATGGTGTTGAATAAATTTAGCCGACTGAAAAATGATCTAGCACAATGAACAGTACAATAGACTGAAAAGAAACAAAGATCCTGCACTCAAACTAAATTTGAAATTTTAATCATTTTTAATAGCAAAAAGCTAATAGCAGGAGAAAGCAATGACTATGCATGATCGTTTCTTCAAATAGAGCCTTATAAATGGTTAGTCAGCTGATTAAAAAATTGTATATACTGACATTACATTTAAAGCTGAGGTACGCAGTTTACTTTTGGCATCAGTGGGCAGAAGTTTCATAATAACCTATAAGCATAATGTAATTGAAGTGGTCTGAGAGAAAAGTAGATTTCCGCCTCTCCCCTTGGCTCTTTTCAGACTTCAGAAAATCCAGCCTGAGAGGCGAGACTTTGGTCAGTCACAGGTTAAGTATCATGCCCAAAGCGTCGGTAATATGTCAAACTGGAAATGAGACTCAGCAATCACCTAGATTCTCCATGAACTGGATATTGGATGCTTTTTAACCCTTTTAGATCACAGCTGCAGTCATAATGTGCACATATGTAACAATATATGCCAAAAAACAAAATAAAATCCACTGATTTGTATTTTTATATCAAAATCGCAGAAAATCGGTAATTTTTTTTCTTCCTGCAAAACAAAGTATGCCAGATGCTTATAAAAGCTAGAACTAACAAATTTCAAGCAATAATATCATGTCATCCAGCTGTCAATCAATCTTCAACTATTAGCAGTGCTGAGCTAAGATTCATTAGCTAGCTAGCTAGCTAGCAACACTATGGTCTGTTGGTATGTCTTTGGGTATTCACCACCTCATAACTTTCCCCAAAATACTATGGTTACTGGTCATTGGCTAGAATTTATTCACTTTAGGGAATGGTTTTTTTGTGACAGCAGAATGTGCTCAAGGCATTTTATAGCAGGCTAACATGAGCTACATGGAGCATATGATGGGCTGAGAGAAGGTTTATTGATGAGTGTTACTGTACAAAAGCACAACTATCAGAGTATCTGCTAACATAGTTGCTGTTAGCGGGTGACAGGTCAGCAGCCTTCCAGCGAACACAGCAGAACCAGGACCAAACACAGCCTCTGAGACAGACAGGAAATAAGTATCAATCAATCAGTGTGGTTCAGCATCCTCAATCAATATCAATAAGTATAAGTATCAAGATCATTTGTCGACTTTCCCAATGCTTTCCTGAGCATCCTGATAGGTTTACTTGTTGCTAAAGTAGCTAACTGCTAACTGCCAATAGCTTGGCTAGTTATGCAGCAAAGTTAGGTGATAAAGTTCTGGAGTGCTAGGAGCCAAATACAACAAGAAAACCACCTCTGTACTGTATTTCCTCCATCAAACCTCCATCAGTCTCAGAGATGGTGTTCGGTCCCAGTCTTGTGTTCACTGAGAGCTCCCAGTCCGAGAAGAGTCAGCCAGATTAATGGACTGCTGTACCTGTATGGCTGTGGGGGCGTAGCATTAATGCTCAGTCATCACCATCGGCTACATCGACAAGTCCCTGCCCAGCTGCCTGTTTTTACGAGAAACACATAAATATGCAGAAGTAAAAAGCAGCCTGATTTCTGTTTCATGTGGACTTTAAGTATGGTTCATTTAATAACTTTTAATGACTTTTCATTGACAGCACTGTAACTTTTTAAAAATGATTTGTAAACTGATCTTAGAAGTACTGATAGAAATCAGAAATTTATAAATCAGAGTTTTAGCATCACTGCTTTGCTCATGTGCACTTCAGCAGTGTTGGTCTGCATCCTAAATGTTGTAGCAATCGTTAATCACTTTCCTCAGAGCTCCTTGTAGCTGGCACCAGGCACTCCATGTCAAGGTCAATCTTCTGCTTTACTGTTACATAACTTTTGGATATTTCATCTAAAACACATACTGGTTTCTGGCCAAGTTTGCCAGTTTCAATTTTTTAAAAGCAGCCTTGGGTCTGTGTACACAGTGCAGCTGTAATCCAGAGTGCAAATAATACCACTCAAATTTTCTCAAAATTCTCTCAAAATTTTCTTTCATAAACAACTAGTTAAACTAAAGTGTCTGTTTAAATCTAACGTTTTAATAACTGCACACCAAAGTGCAGCATCCTCCCTTGTCTGAAGAGTGGAAACAAGCTGTGGGAATTCTGAACAGCAAGAGATGTTGAATTTCTGTGAAAAACAGGTCTTCGACCGATTAAACCATTATGTAAATGAGGTTGGTGCTGGTGAGACGGCGTTTCTCTCGGGGCATCATCATTCCGTTGCAGATTGGCTCTTATAAGTGTGAGACTCCTGCGACAGTTACATCTCCTCCTGGCTGTGGTTCACACAGCCAGTGACAAATGGAAACAAATGACTGCATCACGATTTAACATGATTGAATGTGCGTTTTATTAATTTTTCTGTCTACTGTGCCGTCACTCAGGAATAGGAGTTTGTGTGTGTGTGTGTGTGTGTGTGTGTGTGTGTTTGGTCTGCTGAATTTTGTTGTAACATTATGATAGGATCGTGAGAATATCTGCACATATTGCACACGCACATGCACACACACCATCCTCATCTATCGTGGCACTGTTCCTTCAAGTTAAACAGTAAAACACCATTTAGCATCCTGCTCTCTGCCCTCTCTCCCCTGCCAGCTTCATGTCCGCCCTGGGCGCAGCATGTGGCAGGCAGCTGGCATTATGCTGACCTTTTCTGCACTGTGCAGTTCAGCCAGTTTGAGTCAGACCTCTCAGTCTACCGTGAACCACCTGGGGCAGCAGCGCTCAGAGGCGGCCTGAGAGCCAGACATTACACCCTGGAAAACAAAAAGTTCCGCACGGCACCAAAACACCTCTTTGTTTGTAATCCATCAATGGCAATGGGGAAAATCTTTTTGGTTCAACTTTATGGTGCTGCATTTAGCCAGTTCAGTCATTTTTAGATTGGAGGGTTCTTGGTGCAGAATGAGGCTGCAAGAGGCTCCTCTCAGTTGACTGGAAATCTGATGTAGATATAGTTATGAGATATATTTGTCTGATATAAATCACCATAAACCTCAAGAGAAGAAGAAATCTGGATCATAATTTATGTAGAAAATGTTTTCCCACTCATGTCCTCCACCATCCTCTGTGATTTAAAGAAAAAATTTGCCCTCTTATTATCCATATAATGACAACTCCTATAAAGTGCTGGATAAAGCAATGTAAAATTAATATAGATAATATAGATAAGAGATAATATAGATAATATAGTCTAGACTGCAAAGAAACAATGTCAATTTTACAATTAGAAGCAAATTAATTGAACAAACAAATCATTATACATATTTAGGACTAAAAATATCAAACAGGAAATTTCAACATGGCAGTGAATGAACTAAAAGACAAAACAAAAAGGGCTTTCTATGCCATCAAGAGATCAATAAACACTGAATTACCAATAGAACTTGGCTCAAAATATTCAAATCAGTTATTGAACCAACTGCATTATATGGCAGTGAGGTGTGGGGTACACTAACGCAACAAGATTGGACAAAATGGGACAAACACCCAATTGAAATCCTGCATGCAGTTCTCTGCAAAAGTATTCTCCAGGTCCAGAGAAGAGCTGTGAACTCTGCATGTAGAGCTGAATTAGGAACTTTAGGAACTTAGGAATTAGCTGAACTATTAAATATCCAAAATTGAGCCCTAAATTTCTGGAATCATAGTAAAACGAGTGACCCACTCTTTCTTACAAAGCCCTATGCTGCCAGGAGATGAACCCACAAAGGAGTCCATTCTGCCAACTTGTCCTGAAGCTAGCTGCATCCACAACCTCTCAAATCATCACACCACAAACACCTAAGCCTCAGGACACTCAAAAAATTAGACCCAACCAAATTATGATGAAAGAAAAAGAGAAATACCTAGATTATTGGACAGAGCTAATAAAATCACAAAACAAAATGGAAGCCTGTCAAACCCTCAACAGAGAGGACACTGTGGCAACTTACTTGACCACAGTGTCCGAGAAAAAACTGAGAAAAACCTCGACTAAATACAGACTAAGTGAACCTGACAGTAGAGGTCGGCTGACACAGACAGACCTGCTGCCCAGAGAGGAGAGGTTCTGTTCCTATTGTGACCAGGATGCAACAGAGACAGAGCTGCACTCCCTGACCCAGTGTAAACGAAAAAATACATACAAAAATATTAGAGAGCAATATTTTACAAAAATAATAATATTCCCTGATTTCCTCCAACTTAATTCTCAAAGACTTCCAGCCTTACGGGGAGAGAGGGAGGACTGCTGTAGTCTAGCAGCAAAATATGTTGCAGCCTACCATGAGTTGTGCAACTCTGTGGACCCCTCAAGACCAGTGATTAATGTTGCTTATTTACAAATAACTAATTTGTTGTAGGTCCATCAAAAATGATGAACCTACAGCAACTTTTACTACTCCATAGCCCCTCATGCTCTTCATGCCTTTTATTTATTTATTTATTTCTCTTTCTTTCCTATTGTGTTATTGTCGTTGTTGAGTTGATTATTATGTCAATGTTTGTGTTGATGTGCTTTGGCAACATTGAATTATATACAATTTAAATCACAAAAAAGGGAAAGAACATTTTTTGTGGTCACTGTTGCTGTGCATTATGAAGCAGTTTTCTCTGTATTTGTCTGCATGAATGAAAATGAGGAAAATTGCTCTGTTAAAATGCACGAGTGTTAAATGTTAAATGTAGTTTGAAGCAAATCATCTGATTGCCCTTGGCAGCCATTTTAAGCACTCGACAAGAGCAGACTATGTTTTTTAATCAAATAAAAATATTCTGCTTTGAATACTAATTAGTGTCTATGTTTCTCTACCAGCATTTTCAATTAACCAGTTGAAAAGTATTAAAATTACATCTACTACTTCGACATCATCAGAGAAACCAGACTCTACGAATATGCAAATATTTTTTGCATCAAAAATTTAACTGCTGGACACAAATGTCTCCAATTACACTGAAAAGTCCCGTGTCAATGTGTGTTTGCTGGAGGCTTTAAGCTTCAACGTCACACTTGTGTACTTTGCATTCAAAACTAGTTGTGATGCGGAGGAATGTGAAGAAAACTAATATATCATCCTGTACAGTGAAGCACAAACATTAACAAAACACATTTTTGAGTGGAGGGGGACTTTAAAATGACAATTAGGTCAGACCTGTCAAAATATACCACTGTGCTTTTCAGTCATATTTAATGTCAAGCATCACAAATGATGCATGCATCACAAGGCTAAAAACAGCAGGTGTCTTGTGCTAAATGTGGTGCCTGAGCAGGAGCTGAAGCTTCTGAAAACCACAACAGAGAAAACGAAACGAGGCTCGGCCAAGTTGAAATACCCATGGAAGAGGGATGCTTCCATATGAGATCAGCAAGAGCGCCTCAGTAAATATGAGGAAGCTTAGTCAGCAGAGGTACGACTTAGACTTGGCGTGGACATTTGTAGCAGTTATGGAGAGATGCACAGGTGTTCCTGAAGAGACCAGGAAGCTGCTTAAAGCTGCGAGTGTTGGCAAAACAGGTTAAAGCAGGATGCAAAGCAGCATTTCAAAACTAATGTCAAAGCAGGTACAGAGAACATTGAAGAAACATCATTTCTCCCATGTCTCTTCTACCACTGCTGACCAAAAACCCTGTGACTGGAGCAGCACGTGTTTGTGGGCACTGTACAAAACGTCCTGGTGAAGGTCAGCCTCTGTAAGCTGCTAAAGCTCATGTCCCAAGAGAACTAGAAGTTTTGATCCGATTTACAGGACGGGGGCTGATCTGAGCCCTCTAAGGCCTCCTCTGAGCAGGGTGAGGATGGTGTTTTATCTAATCCAGTGGATCCTGCAGGTCTGGTACTGAACTATTACAAGCCCACATGTCTCATATTGATGGACAAGGTACCCTATAGCAGCTGTATGAGACCCTGCCAAAAAGCCTTTTCAGCACGTGGTTTACATTGTGAAATGGTTGTTGTTTGGGCAAATTTAGACCCAAAAAGTACTTGGTTACATTTAGGAAAAGATCATGTTTTGAATTAAAAATAAGCATTTTGTGTTATATACATCATAAGATGCAAGTGAGGCAAGTCCCAAGACAAAAGTCACATGACCATGAACGTTATATCCCTTAAAACTTTAGATAACATTTTGGTTTCACACAGGACATCCTTGATTAAAGTCCTGTTTGTCTGACCCATCCATTCACCTGACATCCTCAGTATTTGACTACCTGACAACAGGCTGAGTATTACACACAAAACCTTTGGACATGTACTTTTGGTTATGATTTGAGTCATGATTTTTTTTTCCACTTGGGTTTATGCAAAGTGAAAACAATTTTGCATGCAGTGAGTAGCCTGTTGGCCAAAACAAGTTATCTTGTTTGAGCCAAACACAGAATCTCCTCAACATTTATCATCTGATTCAAGTTTAGTGTTTTGATCCTGCTGATGTTGGGCAATATTTTACTTTTAATCAAATTCTAATTTCCTCTTCGAAGGATTCTTGAGATGCGGAGTGGACTCTAGAGAAGATTTATGACTTATTAATGATACTAGAGTGCAGCTACTATAATTGAAACAGCCGGTGCAGTTTCAGTAGGTTTTCCACAAGAAATTGGATAGGAAAAACTAATAAATATTTCAGTTCCACTGAAAGTGAGCTGGTGATGATTTATACTATCTACAACTTCAAAACTGTACTCTGATATCATGTATAAATTAATCACATATCTTATACTGTTAAGTATTCTGGTTGACAGTCAAGCTGGGAACCTAAAATCCTGGTGCTTGGATACATCTTTGATTAAAGAGCCTGAATAATTGACATTTTTGAAGGCATTTCTATCAGATGCAAAACAAAATATGGAATAAAATGAATTTTATTTTAAAACTATTTTTAATTTATTACTATATTACTCAGGGATGAATGTATATTCCATATCACTAAAAGTTTCAGTGCCGGTAGGGAAGACGGGACAGCAGCTGCCTGCCAAAGCCGACATACAACAAGTCGTCACAATCGCATTTACAACAAGAGAACACATGACTGGATAACTGTAGGTCAACAAACAACATTTCTTATAAATTGCTTCTAAATTGTTCCAGTGTGTTTTTCCCCGCACAGACCTGCGGGATTTTAATCCCAATAATCTGCTTATACAAAACAATTTTGTTTCTGCTGGATAACATCAACTTTGGCAGGCAGTTGTTTGAACGACAGACAAAAATTAAGTTGTGATGTTTTACAGTGTTTGTCTGACGTCGATGTCTGAGTTTGTTAAGCCTGAGATGAGGAAAACTCCGGTTTTTCTGTTTCACAGAGAGATAACTTCTGGTTCATTTACCATGGTTACTTACTCAATGAAGTTAACCTGCTTCCTGGCAGGTTTTCTTCAACAAAGTCTGAGTTTCTCTTCGACTCCTCCCCTTCTGCAGAGCCTGAAGAAGCTGTCTGATCCACTGCTTAATTTCCTTAGTCATACATTCACATTAATGCATTCCAATATTCACTCTGATATATCAAAGCACATATGGAGTGCATTAATTTCAAGAAGTTTAAGTTTTCAGGAACATGAAATCCTGGTTAGATATCAGTTCATTAGCCAAGGCCTTTAAAATGTTAAGATCAATCTTTCATCAGTGTAAGAACACAGAGAGTGATCTGTGACATTGTGGACTCATCTTTGGTGCAGAATAAAATCTATACATTGTCCTTGTTTTTAACACTGTGACTCCATGGACAGCTGTCAGGTTGTCTTTAGTTCCCCTGCACTGAATAATTAACTGCACATTACTGCAGAGATCACATGTCCGCGGTATGCGTTGATCGTAACATATATCCAACCATCTTACTGGGTTTGTTCCCTACTCTTGACTTCTCCTCATGATGTCATAATGTAGAGTGGGAACAATGCGCTAATATTTTTCAGGACAACAAGAGGACAGGAACAAGTAAACACACACACACGCACACATAATTCTCTGTTTTTGTTTGAGAGCTCTCCATGGTGACAGAAATAGATGTGTGTGTGTGTGTGTGTGTGTGTGTGTGTGTGTGTGTGTGTGCTGTCTTCTTCCCACTCTCATGCTAAATATTGAAGCTGAGCTGTTTTTGACTCTCTTATATGAAAAGTGAAGAATTTTTACCTGCAACCCACACAGATGTGTACACATTTTTTGATTTTTTTTCAAGCAGCATAGTTTTCACACTTCCCCACTAATGTTATGACATTAGGGGAGGGCAGAAATTTCTATGGGCAGGAAATAATGTTACACTGAAATAGCCAACAGCTGTGTCAAAAGATTAATATGCCACGTTTTCTCTTGCAAGTTTGGTCAGATGTGTCACTAATAAGGTTGGTTGATAATTGTTGTCACTTATAGCATTAGCTGATTAAGGTTATCACTATGACAACATTGACTAATCATGGTAGAAAGCAACAGCCTCTACTATAAAATATGTAGTACTGTGATGTTAAAAACATGTAACATTTCAGACCAGGCGCCTCATAAGGTCCAGGGCAGACAATGAGGAGCAGTTCACTAAGAATAAATATGCAGCTAAACAGGTATGGGAGTGAGTGACCTGATAGTTATATTTTCTTAACAGTGTATAAATATAATATTCTCCACTTTTGGTGCAGACAGAGACGGATAACTTGAAGCCTGGCAAGATGGATACTCTTGTGATCTTGCGTATCCAGCTAGCCCACAAGGTTCTCCTACACGCTTGGCAAGCATGTTGGTTGAAATCTACTATTTCACCACTAAATGCCACTAAATGTGTGTGTGTGTGTGTGTGTGTGTGTGTGTGTGTGTGTGTGTGTATAAGCACTGTAGATTTGTTGGTTTAATAAGAAAACAGGCAGACAGTTTGATTCCCAGGCCAGTTCTGATTTTAATTTGTTTTATTTTTGCCAAGTCTAACTAAGTGACTTAATTAAATGTCTAAATGACTCAATGCAAAGCTCGTCTGTCACTACACATATTCTACAGGGTACAATGTAAACAGATTTTTTATTTTAAAAGATACAGTCTCTGTTTTTGTTGTCATATTCTTTGTTTTGTCCATGTAATTTGTCTTATTGCTTCCTAAGTAAGGCTTAGTGGAGAAATGCATTATAGATAATGAAGCAGAGTCAACTCACCCAGTCCTAAGCAAGATACTCTGAGTCCTGACTTCCCAAGGTTCCTGCAAAAACAAAAAAAGGAATCAGATAACTTACATCTTATATCATTCACACAGCAAAGTCATACACATGTATTTAACCAAATAAAGTTAAGGATGTTATTTTGTTGGACATTCTGCAGTGGATGAAAAATTGTGTATGCAACATGATGTCAAGGAGACTGACAGTCAAGTGAATAACAAGCGGGCCTTTCATTTTTACAAGAGGCTGGATGTGGCTTCACTTCAGATAATCACTGACAGCTTGACAGTGCTTCTGACTTCTCCATGACAGGAAATTGAATTCCACTCTCCCGGACCTCCAGGTGGAAGCTCTGACACTGTCACCCTCTCACCATAGCTAAATAGGTGTGTGTACATGAGCCCTTTAATGCTACTGTCCAATGTCCTTGTCAGCTGGGAGGTGAACAAACACCCAGTAACACAGTGATGGAGAGAAAAACAGGTGAGACGACAAGGCGCTAAAGAAAAAAACATCAACACGCATCAGACAAAATGGAAAAACTAATCGAAACAGTGCAGCGTAGTGAGAAATATGAATACAAGAATATTACAGCTTGTATACTGCTGGATGGAGATGAAGTGTGTTTGTGAGCATGTGTTCGCTTGAGTGTACAATAGCTATTGAATGCATCTTATTAACTTTCTAATGGCCTCATTTGCTGTGTCGTTAACACCACACGCAATCTCTGCTGCGAAAAATTACTTTTTTTGTTGTATAGCATACACATGAATCCTTAGATGTACACAATAATTACTCAGTCCTTCTGTAAGCTATCTATAACACCTGCCTCTGCAACCTCTATAACCCACAAAATGAAGCATTATTATTCTTACTATTATCTTGAGGGCTCCTGTGGACAAAAGCAGTAGTGTTTCCACTGTAATAACCACAAAATATAACATCAAAAATAAATCTCCTCCTGATTTCATCTTCTCCCAGTA
>JAJHUR010094939.1:0-16381 GCA_027495735.1 Lutjanus campechanus | reverse complement strand
GTTATATGTTATCAAATATAACCATCATAAATATACTATAACCGCTTGTATGCATGTTCCATTGGGAGGCACATGTAATTTAAACAGCGTTGCCAGATTGGTTTGATGTTTTCCAGCCAAATACCTGCTCAAAATCTAAACAAACTGAATAAAAAAATGCCCAAATTTATCAATAGTACACAAAACACAAATGATTTCATTAACAGCAGCAGCAGTATTGTGGTTCATTGCAATTCTTCAATACGACATTATAATAAAACAACAATTCAGGTGATCACAAGTCGACTAGAATGCAGATAAAAGGCTTCAATGCAAATATAAAACTTTTTTCGATTTCGATTTCAAAATATCAAAAAGCCCCAAAAATTATGATGTACATATGTTGTAAATTTGCAAGCAAAGAGGTTTCTGGTATAGTGAACAGGCCTGTAGGGTAATGATGGCAACTTTTATCGCCTCTCAGCAGAATTAATTAAAATTATGTCACATCTGTGTGGTTCTGACTGGATGTGTTTGCATAACTAAAAGAGTGAAAGAAAGAACGTTATTTATGACTATTTTTTAAAATACTGTAATTTTTAAACCCAGTCCAACTCATGGTAAACCAGCCCAAATCCTGTTCACCACCTCAAACTCATCTTAACCTGCACGGTACGAGCCTACACAGCCCAACTAAGTGGGAAACTGCCCAACCTTTTCTCCTGGCTTAATGTTGAAGTCAATGTTTGAGACACATTCTCTTATTAAAAGAATAACTTACCCACATCCATCCACACTTTGCATCATTTACTTTGTCTTTTCAGATGACTATGACGAGGAGAAAACTGGTTCAGGCCAGAACGTACTGTATGATGAGAGAGAGGGAACCATCTACAGCTACGCCTACTTCCATTTTGTCTTCTTCCTGGGATCCCTCTACGTCATGATGACCGTCACCAACTGGTTCCAGTAAGTCATACTCAGTGTGACACGCTTCCGGATTCTGGAGTATCATCCCATACAATCCATTAGCTTAAAGTATCACATAAACGCTTAGCTAAACTTTGAGTGACAGGCTGTAAAGAAAGATGTGTCACGACTAACACAGATGAGCAGCATGTGTGACATGAGCAGCAGCTAGAAGGTGATTGAGACCTGTCAGCAGCGCTCTCATCACATATACTGCGTGGAGTTATTTTAAGCTCAGGGAAGAAAAAAGCAAAACAGACGAGTGCAACTCATTAATTTATGCAGTTTATTTGAATTTTCTATTGAATGTTTTAATGGTCCTGACCAATCAAAAATGTTGCTAAAAGTTTAAATAAATGGAAACAGCAGTATTGCACGGCCGAGTCATATTGCGGGTTTATATGTCTTCCTTGATGGGAGGAGAATATTAGTGTCACAGTTGAAGCATGATGTTTTATAGATGGCTAGGTTAAGCAAAGTGCATCAGTTTTTGTACTTAAGCTCATGCTTTTGCTTGTGATGTTGATTGCTGCTGTTATATTTGACACATTCAAGGTTTGGCTCATGCCTTTTCGTAGTCCCATCATTTGCTTCAAGAAATCCTTCAATGCAGAATTTTAAAAAAACCACCCACTTGAGATAAATCAGTCACATTTCATAGCCAATGTCAGTGCAGAATTTGCTCTGTCTAGAAGTATCCCATCAAAGGATGACAGTTTGTTGGTCTCTATCCTTTTGTTAACCGACTATGTTTCATAGCACACATTCTCACATGTGATTGCTTGATAAACAGGTGTAATTAATGGTATTGATCAACTGCTTTCCAACTTAACAATATAACAGCTGCTGCCATTTCCCTTTGAGGCTCTCTTCGACACTTAATGGAAATAAGCCATTGTTAATTCAGTTATATATCAGTTGCACAGTTGTTTTTCCTGCTACGTGAAAAATGTCTGTAGTGACTTATTCTAATTAAGATAATCAGATTAAGGTTGCAGGTTGTTAGTATTGTCTTAATTGGGTTAAAGCAGCTATAATTAATATTTTTATAATAACAGTGGTTCAAATGACCATGTAAAAGGCTTGTAAGTCTTAGTGGTGAACCCACAGGGACTTATTACTGCAAATCCCCTTTAGCTTTATGGAGTGTATTTCAGCTCATTGTTTTGTTTTTTGCAGCCCAAGGATTAGTTTCACTCTCATCACTCTTTCTAGAATTGTTTTCAGAGAAAAAGAACCCATCGTTACCTGCCGAGCATCAAAAAGCAGGCAAACAAAAGTCAACATCTAGCTGATGTACATAGTTGAACATTAACTGTTAATTTGTCAGATATTTGCATCAGGAGTGTGTGAAGAATAAAAAAAAAGAGCTAAAAGGAGTGTGAATATTTAACTTAATTTGACTAATGTTGCTTCGTATCAGCTGTAAATCAGCGTCTCTGTGCAAACAAGTTTGCTGTAGCAACTTTAAAAGGTTGTATGCGAGTGTTCACATTTTGTCTCTGCTGCCCCTAAGTGGCAAATAAAACGATTTGCAGGTTAGAGACTGCTCTGTTGTTAATTGAGTTTAAGATAAAGTCCACCTTTGCGTCTTTGCTCAGTTCTTTCACTGTGCGCTTCTTTCACAGTTACGATGACCATAAGATTGAGAAACTGTTGGACGGGAGCTGGTCGGTGTTCTGGATCAAGATGGCGTCCTGCTGGGTCTGCCTCTTCCTCTACATGTGGACCCTCGTCGCTCCCATGGTCTGTCCGAAGCGTTTCGAGGCCTAGGACGCACATCACTACAGAGTCGGGCTGCTCTGATGCTTGGGATGTGGCCGGGCGGAAGCTGTCACGCTGAGCCAAGGGACCACCACGACCCCCCCACCCACCCACCGCCCCTCTTTACCTTGATACACAACCCTACACTACCCTCAGCGTTCAAAATGGAGGATTATCTGTTGCCTTTTGTTTTATATGCTAGTGTTTGTTTTACTTTGTTTTACAATGTTTAAGCTGTTAATACCTTGATGGGAACTTTGTTATCTTTTACTACCACTTACTCCTGGAGTTTTGTATTACTTACAGGTTTGTAATTACATAAAGAATCACGGGACTCGAGTTACATTGTGAAACATGCGAAGCTCCAGCCCCTATAGGTTCCTTCATAATTTCAGATTTTAAGTATATTTTGTAAATGTTTCATGCGTGTGTCTTCTTGCTTTTACTCTCAGCCAGGTGTTTCAGTTCTGTACAGTTTGGACCATAAAGTTGTAGCAAAGTTTAGGGACACATTTATTTCAGGTTAGAGATGTTACAAGAGAAATTGTATTTATTTAAGTATGTCTTAAGTAATCACAAATCATTTTGTGAAGAATGTGGTGTAAATTGAAGTAGATTTGTCTCTGACTTTGTTTAAAAACTCATCTCTCAGGCTCAGATGTAAGCTGTATATGTTAATGCTTTGTTATGTTGCGCCCTTTTGTAGAAGTTTTCTATGCAACAGAACAAGCTCTTTTTGCGGTATTTTAGAACCCAGTGTTGTCAAGTTTCCACTTAAATCACATTTCAGATTTTATTAATGTCAAGCGCTCCCTTTGAGCCAGATCTTTTCTTAGGAAAATCCATGTCATTTGTACAACATTTCCACTCATCGGTGTTGTTGTACTGGGCAGTGCTCTTCAAATCAACCTGCCTTATGTATCAGTGATGTTAGTGGAGCACCGCCTCTCTGGAAGAGCCGCAGTGACACAGATGAGGAACGTTTGCCAAAGGTAGATGTCAGACAACAACAAACTTCTCTATCAGATTGTTCGATCGGTTACAGAGAAAAATATAACTGAGAACATTAATGTATTTGCATGCACAGATACTTAAATCAGCTGTTTTCTGTACAGTTCAAAAGGCTTTTTGCCTTGTCTTTGTTACATGTGTCAGCTCATAATGGTGGTCAGAATAATGTAGCATGCATGCTTTTATTAGTGAGTTATTCAACACTGGATGTTGAGTTTACTGCCAATTAAAATTCATACAAAGACCTTCACCTATTTGTTACCTGTGTAACAGATTTTTTTTGTATAAAAATACAATATATTGCACATTGTCAACTGCAAGTGGTTTATTTCTCTCATTCATCATCAATAAATAAGTTTGTTCTTTTGTCTGATTGCATTCCTAACATGTTTTATAGTAACTTATATGTACATTTTGGCTAAAGTTCTGTGATCTGTGGAACGTTTCATTTGAATTATGCTTTATGTACCTGCAAAAGTTGTCATGTGACATTTCTGCATTTTAGCTGTAGGTTATGAATGTAGAAATTAAATGGTGCTCTGCAGCTTTGATAACTAGCTATAAAAGAATCCTAAATCAGACAGCAGGACCCACTGTGAAGGCTGTGTACGACCGTAACATACAGGAACATTTTTTTTGACCACGTAGTATTTTGAAATAGAGAGATGTGAGTGCCATGCAGGTCACATTGGTCAAACTCTTGTAATAAAAACATCCATTGAACGCCATGTGGTGTCTTTATAGTTTTCCTTACTTTTTACTTTCCTTTTTCTTACTGTAGACGTTCATAAGTTTGCTCCTATTTGGCTGTTCAAGATGATAGTGGTTGGATATCTGGTTCAATGAGGCTAAAATTTGAAATGACAAGACTGAGGAATCGTTTGCTTAATATGTCAGAAAACAGGGTCAATAATAAGGTAGAGGTAAGAGTAAATCACATGATTCTCCATGGGCCAAAGAGATTCATGATATTTTTGAGGAAGCTGAGTTAAAACACAACTGGAACAAAGTTACTTCCTAGATTTGAGGCAAAATGGTTCAATTATATTTTGCTGAAGCCAAAATTGTGAACATGTACGCAAGCACAATTACAGCCCTGTGAAACTTATGTTACAGCAAACTGATCAAGAAGTCAATTGCATAGATAAGAACAGGAATCCTTCCTTTGACCCTTAAAGCTGGCAGATTTAAAACCATCCAGGAGGTCGACAGGTTGTGTGAATTGTGTGAATTAGGAGAAGTTGAGAATTAATCACATTTTCTTCTGTATTATCCTTATTAAGATGAGTTCAGAATACCTATATTAACTTACATGTCTGTTCAAAATCCAGAAACATTCTGGTGCACTGATGATGACAGAATTGAATTCTTGTTATTTTAATGATTATAAGTTGGCTACCTTTGTTTCTAAAGCTTGGAAAAATATCAGGATGGATTATTTGTTAAGAATTACTTGTAAGGGGCGGAGGTTTAGCTCGGTTGGTAGAGCATCCGTCCCATGTACCGAGGCTGTTAGTCCTCTGCAGCGGCCGCTGGTTCGACTCCCGCCTTCGGCCCTTTGCTGCGTGTCATCCCCCCTCTCTCTGCCCCATTTCCTGTCCACTCTTCAACTGTCCTATCTAATAAAGGCACAAAATGGCCAAAAAAATAACTTTAAAAAAAAAAAAGAATTACTTGTAATTTATGTTGCTACTCTGGCTTCTGTTTTTTTTTTCTAAATAATGGTGTCCTGTAAGCCTGTTTGGGCTAAGCACATTATTTGTGCACGACACACTGATACAACATACAATGATTTAATGTAAAAATGACATAGAACCTGCATTGATTTTGTGAAATGCTCAGAATTTTATTGTACTTACAGTATATTCAAAAACAGTATTGCTCTTTAACAGTACTCATAAAATATCCATAAAATCGCAGGTGATATTAAATCGACATACACAAAAATCTGCTGATGATTTACAGAAGAACAAACTGCCTTTAGTTACACTGAATTAAAAGTATATAATGCCCAACGTTATGCTTTTCTAACACCTGCTCACTCAAATGATAAAGTTAAAATACCATCACCAAAGTCTTACAACAACTGTCCATCAGGTTCCCTGTCACATTCATCTTTCTGGCTCTAGCTCATGTCCTCTAAGTCTTTGTTCTCAGCCATGCAGCTCTCACGGATTCAACAGGGCTCGAGCTGTTTCCTTGATGGATCACTCCTCTTCTCTGACTTCACTGTGAGCTCTGGGCGTTTAGATCCTGGTAGTCAGCAGGAATCGTGTCTGTGGGGATGAGAAAGAAAAATCAACTCATAAGCATACTTATAGCTAATGTGGCTGACTGGACCCTTTTTAACGTGCAGACACTCACCGTTGCAGCGGTACTTCAGATTGGACCAGATTATATTCTCCTGAGAGAAGCAGAACACGCCCAGTCTGCCGCCTCTCATGCTGGTGTCAATGATCACCCCTGTGTCCGCCACCAAGTTTGAACCCTCAAAGAAGCGAGCCCTGGTTCAAACACAGAAGGAAACTAGTTAGTCCTTTCACACAGTATGAGTGTGTACTGTCTAGTATGGTTTAGTAGAGTCTAGTCAAGTTTAGTATACACTAAAACTGAAGCTGAAAGTTGATATGAATTGAGGTAAAAACTGTGATTATTATTATTATTTAGTTTACCCACACTTTTGGGTAAAATGCCCGGACTAACCTGATGTATCCAACCTGTGGTCTGTGCTGGAGGAACCAGCGGTATGAGACCCTGTCCTTCCAGCCAACGTTCCTGGGGTCCTTCCACAGGAGACGGACCTGGTCGGTGGTGTCTCCAGTGTGCCAGAGCGAGTTCCTCAGATACTCACCAGGACCAGTCTTAGACTTGACAACCTGGTTATGAAGAGCCAGACAGCATAAGAGAAAGAAAAAACGTCTGATGTGCAGGTGATGAAACTTCAAATGCTGATGGTCAGCTGAGCACCTTGCATCTTAGCTGGCTGTCATCGGTGTGTGAGTGAGTTTGAGAATGGGAAAATGAGCAGCAAATTTGTAAAGTGCTTTGGATATACTACACTTGCGCTTGTTTTGGCTCCCATTTTTCATGAGTTGAAATAAAAGATCTTAGACCTCTTCTGTGAACTAAGGCTATTTCCCACAGGCCTACAGATACCAAATCTCTGATTGGCTGGTACATGAGGAGTGATTGGTAAGTGTTAGGGTAAGGGTAAGAATATTAGGCTAAGACAATCAGAGAGGCAGGGTAGGATGTGTCAATACTTTGCCCTTACAAATATTAAGTAACTAGAATCAGTCCAGATTACATTTGAAAAATGGTCTTTTATGTCCACATTAGGAATGAGCCAGCAAAAAGTTCACAACTGTTGTTAACAGGAGGTATTGTAGTTAGAGCTGCCAGTATTACTTCTTTTCTGTTTAAACCCACCAAGAAGTTTTATTTTGTGGCTTATAGTTACATTGTTATTTATTACTTGATTACATTTTTGATTTATGTCCTTAAATATACACCTGAGCAATAATCATGCTGTTTAATTTGCATCTCTATATTTGAAGTGCTCACTAACACGGATTTCACCAAATTTGTGAACAAAATTTGAGAGTAAATTTGAGTATAAATGCAGCCCCTTACCTTGAGCTGTATTCCCGGCTCAGCAACAGCTCTGAAGGGCGCGGCCTGCCAGTATGTCTGCTCTGTCTGTTTCCACATCACCACGTAGAAGGACGAGGAGTCTTGGTAGCCGAAGATGAAGCCGGCGTAGTCATCATCTGTCACCGTGTTCACGTGGAACGTTCCCTCAAAGTCGACCCCACTGAAGGCTGTGTAGCCTGCAGATGTGGACAGCGGAGAAGAAATGCACAACAAATCAGGCGAAGGCCGACAAGATAAACAGTTTGAAGAAAATGGGAAATATTGTTTTGTTAAAACAGATTGGACAGTGAGACAGTATGATGGTTATCTGTGCTTACCTACAGCAAGACCAGGGTCAGAGTTCATGGTCTGAACGATCTCCATGCCCTGTCAGGAGAAGAGAGAGTAAATTCATTTCATTTGTGCTATTATAGGACTCATAATTCTAACAAGATGATTGTAGTTTTTAGGGCATGACCAATATACTGGCAGATGATGTTGGTCTATCGTACAAGAATTACCTACAAAGATGAACTGATCAGATTCTGGTGGTCAAAGGTCACTTCGACACACAACACATTCGTGGCCATAATTCAAGAATTCACACACTAATTGTGACAAAATTTCACACAAATGTCTTTTAGGATAAAATGATGAGGTGATGACATTTTATATCCAAAAGGTCACCTTCACTGTGACATCATAATGTTCAGCTCTCTATCAGTCCTCTGTACTCCTCTGTGGAAATAGTCTCTAAAGTGAAGACAGCATGTTTCTCACTGGAAATTATTAACTGGAATCTCATATGTCAATATAGTGATAACTTCCATTTTGACAAATTATACGCTTGATGCTTTTTATTAAATTCCTTTTAAGTCTTCACTACACAAGCTATAAGAGTCTGGACATACTGTACATGGGCAGAAACTGCAACTTCACTCGTTGGCATAGGCATTCAACCACAAGGCTCTAATTCTAGTTTTTATTTATAAATATTAAAAAAAAATATTTGAAAAGGTTCACTGTTTCAGTGCCCTGAATCATTTTGGATTTGAGTAAAGTTTACTGTTAAACTGTAAAATATCCTGCCTGTATTACAGATCTTTGTCATAAGTAACCATGTTTGATGGTTCACTGCAAGAATTTGTGTTTACGTATCGCCTGTATTCTGTTTATTATAAAGAACATTGGCAGATATATAGATATCAGATTTTTTTTTTTGCTCCCTAATATTGGTATCAAAATTGGCAGCAGAAATTCAGTATCATTCTGGCTCTAGTAGTTTTGATTGGTTTAAAAGAGATGATTAAATTTTACTATCCAGTGTCAGTGTACAAGTTTGACTAAAATTGTAACACAGGTGAGCTAGATTGAACTTTGGTTATTGTTTACCTGATTGAGGACCACCCAGTTGGGGTCAATCTGAGAGTCTCCCTCTGGATCCAGGACTACGGTCTGATAGGCTCTGAAGTCAGTCAGGGTGACCTCAGCGTTCTCTGGGCAGTGGTCGATTACATCAACAACATTGTCTTTGTCAAAGTCTCCCTCGCATGCGTCTCCAACTCCATTCTCTGAAATACAAGGACGCTGCTTAGAAACACACACTGTACACACACAGGAACAAACATGAAGAGATACTAACTGTCTGTGTCTGCTTGATCTGGGTTGACAACTAGTCTGCAGTTGTCATCTTCATCCAGTATGCCGTCGTTGTCGTCGTCATCATCACATTCATCTCCCTATCACATTGAGATGAGTATATGTCAGCATACATGAGATGAATTGATGAAATATGATGCAGTGAATAAATGATAGATGAAGTAAAGGATGAAGGAATAGAGTTTAAAACCTTTCCATCCTTGTCGGTGTCCAGCTGAGAGGAGTTGATGACTGTGGGACAGTTGTCATTTGTGTTCTGGTGGCCGTCACCATCACTGTCAAAGAGAAGGCAGGACAGAAAGGTTGACTTTTTTCAATACCATGAGTTTAAAACAAAATAATATATCAACAATATCCATTAATTCATTATTATCAATTATTATAAATTTATTGATAACACTTCATTAATTTTCATTAATTCGTTAAAAAATGGTGACTTGAAGTATTTGTTTAATGACCAAATTATTTGTAAACCTTTAAGAAATCATTACATAGAGAGATGGACCAGATATTAGTAACACTTTGTAAGTGGTTAATAATTAGTTTGTAAACATTATTTGGATGGTGCTTATAAAGTGGCAACTGATGATTAGAATCAGTGTGCAAAATACTAACCGTGATGTCAAAGCAGATAAAAATCCACTGCTTTTCAGGTTGTGCAGGGTAATGTTAGGTTTTTTTTTAAACTACACAACATTTGGATTGTGGACCATGTGCAGCAGCTCAATCCAGGGGAAAAGGCCTTAATGAAAAATGGACATAGAGCGCTTTTCAAAACATTTTTGACAACTGCAAGTAACAAATAATTTTTTCAGGATTTTTTCAAAATTTAGCTGTTGAGGCTTTTAGCGGTCTCATGTGTCTCAGATCTCCTAAGACCCCCTGTATTTTGCACCTGGCACATGTTATGTATGTGAACTAAATATGGAAAAAATAAATAAATAAATAAAACGAGGTCAGCAATCTGCAGCTCCTGAGCCACGTGTGGCTCTCTTGCCCCTATCCAGTGGTTCCCTGTGGTTTTGATAGAAAACCATATGGAAATGAATAACGATTATTTTTTTAATATTATGCTATACATTGTTTCAAATATTTTATTGTGAGGACTGATTACAAAAGATTACAAACTATGGTATGACCATGCTTCATTTCCATAACTAAAGTTAATAAACTATCAATTTACCATTTATCAATGACGGTTATTATGAAGTGTTACCAAATTATTTTATTTTGTGTGCCTAGAATATTTTTCTTTTTGCCATGGTGTTGAAAGAGGTACCACTGGTACTATACTAGTATTGTATTAAATTCTGGTAAAACAAAATGCAAAACACTACATTGATACCACAGGTCATGACAGTGGGCTCTACCTGTCTATGTTGGTGTCACAGGTATCTCCTACAAGGTCGTCATCTGAGTCAGACTGCAGGTAGATAAAACAAACACTGTTGATCTGAGTCCTGGCAGCACATGAAATCAGATTTTCAGGTTGTTTGTTTGGTTTGTTACCTGGTTGGGGTTGACCATGTCAGGACAGCTATCACAGGCGTCTCCCACTCCATCGTTGTCTCTGTCTCTTTGGTCTGGGTTGGGGACTCGCTGGCAGTTGTCAAGAATATTCTTCAGGCCTGAGAACATAAACAGTTCAGCAAAAAAAAAAAAAAATCATGACAGGCCACAGACCCGGTCTGTCAAATGCATCAGCAGATGGCAGTATTTGTTTAAGACGAAGGTAAAATAGTTTCCAGTGGCCTTCAATGCCTGGCAGAGGCCTACCGTGGAAAAATGCTTTTAGAGAAGAGACAGACATGACCAAGCACTTAGCAATCCAGCCTTGGAGTTAAAGACATAACCAAATGATCAAGAGGCTGGAGCTCTGCCAAAATGAACGAACAGGAGTCAATAAATAGAGTCTGAACATGCAACATGCGTAAGCATATAAAGGTAAACATATGGGCGCACACAAAGACAAGAAGTTAAAACTGTGTTTCCAGTGGAACAATTGAGGTGCTCTAAAAGGGCAATCAAGTGAAGTATGTGAGAGAAGTGTGTGGGACAACACTTGATGATTCCAGTTGGAACATTTTAACATTTAACACTGTTTTCTACTGGGGTTTTAAAGGTTTGTTTTTTTAAATGACGCTTGAGTTGTTTCCCTGAAAGCCAATGATCTAACTGGTCCAGGATGTGAATTGGAAACAGAAACTGAAAAAGAACAGGAGGATGTTTTTGAACAGATAAAAGTGCTTCCAGTCCACACTTTCCACCTAAACAGGATTGTAAAGGTTCTATTCTTGTCTGGACAGTCTAGTCCAGGCAGCCTGTGGTTTGGATAACCCTCACAGACACGTCAGTCTTTTAATGTGATTATCAGCCATTAGGTTTCATGATGTGTTCCTAACTTTATAACCTCTAATTGATGCAATAAAAACAGTAATGGTCCAGTTCTTATACCTCCCACAGCCACTGTGACCATTTACTGTTACTAATTTTATACATTACACCCAAAATCACAAACTATAATACTTATTTGACTGTTAAATAATAATGAACACACATACCGTCCCCATCCATATCGTCATCACACTCATCTCCCAGCCCGTCCTGATCGGTGTCCCTCTGGGACGGATTTTCGATTGTTCTGCAGTTGTCACAGGCGTCACCGTGGACGTCCTTATCGCTGTTCCGTTGGTCCACATTAGGAACGAGCCAGCAATTGTCCTGGGAGAGACAAATGATGTTCAGTGTCTGGTGCGTGGGTTCAGTGAGAGTTACATTCCTGCTCACAGAGTGTCAGTGTATGTTTCTTTAAAAGGTAAATGGAACTTCATAAAGAAATTTACAAAGCAAATAAAATACATAAAGAGATGTAAAAAGCCAATACATTAGCTTGTGAAAATAAATAAGGGGTAAATTCAAAGGAAAAAGATAATACAGAAATGAAAAATAAAACATAAATACATTTAAAGGGTACTGTACACTGTAAAGCCTCCTGAGACAAATTTAATCATTTGTATTTGTAATTTTTGGCTATACAAATAAATTCTTGCTTGACTTGACATGGGGAGCTCAGTTACCTACATCTATGTTAGGAATGCCATCGCTGTCTGCATCATCATCACAGGAGTCACCCATCCCGTCCCTGTCTGCATCCTCTTGGCCAGAGTTTGGCACAAACACACAGTTGTCCTGGAAGCAACACGGCAAAACACGCACACCATTCATTTTTTAATACTAGTATGCATTAAATGGAGGAGAGGGTAGTGAAAGTAGACATGAGTACCTGCCTACAGTTGTTGTCTCTGCACTGGAGTGTATTGTCAGGATATGCGTCAATATCTGTGTCCTTTCCACACACGTAGCCATTACCTGCCCAACCAACGCCGCACTAACGCACACACACAAGAAGGAAAACGCATGACATTATATGTAAATGATGTAATGTGGAACAGTTAATGATTCACTTTCATGATCCAGGGGGATTCATAAAGCTGAATATGATGTCATTATTTTCTTACCACACAGCTAATGCTGCCGTCTCTCTCTACGACACATTCGGCATTGACGTCACAGGGGTTGGGTTGACCGTTGGGGCAAAGCCTGGTACCATGGCAGCCTCTCACCTGGTCACCTGTAAAGCCAACTCTACACTCTCCGCAGCGGAAGGAGCCCTGGCGAGGACAGCACAGAGTCAGAAATCACATTCTTCTGCTGTCTGAGAGTGTGATAATAATCACACACCAGTCCCAGGGGTCTTACCATAGTGTTGTGGCACTGTGAGTTGGCAGTGCAACCTCCATTCTCAGGTGGGCCCAGACACTCATCTATATCCTCACACACCTGGAAGAACAGATAAAAGTCAGCGTAGAAAGGAAAAGATTCAGATTCTGCCAACAGGCACAGATAAACAGAATCAGGGCCCTATTTAGACGATCTATAGCGTGTGGTTTACAGCACATGGTGCAAGTTCAATCAAGGCATTTCCTGTTCCAATTTGCTATTTGAACGGTTCATAATCTGGGCTCAAAATAGGATGTAATAAGATGCAAAGGGGTTGTATTTGGTGACTTCATTAATCATAGACAGAGATGGGAAGTAACTAAGTACAAATACTTTAGTAGTGTACTTGAGTAGATTTTTTAGGTATGCGACTTTACTTGAGTATTTATTTTTCGAACAGCTTTTTACATTTTCTCCCCACATTTGAACACAAATATCTAAACTTTCTACTCCTTGTATTTTCAATATGGAGTCATTACTTAGTTTTAATGCATTTGAGGAGAATTATTGATTATTTTTATTTTGCATCATTGTGCGTCACCTTCCCAACATCAAGACTGATTATAACAAGGTAGAAGTGTCCTTCAGAGGATGACTTTTTACTTCTATACTTTGAGTACATTTCAGAGCCTATACTTTTTCACTTTTACCTGGGTAAAAAGTTGAATCAGTACTTCTGCTTCAGAGTATTTTTTACACAAGTATCTGTACTTATACTTGAGTAAAACGTGTGTATTTTTGCCACCTCTGATCATAGGTATGTTTTGGGCGTAACATGAAATAAACCAATCAGAGTGTCAGTGCCAGGTGTGCCTGTCTCTGCATTCAGCAAGCTGGAGAATCAAAAGGTGATGCTGAAATGACCAAGTTGTAGTCATGTAGTTAATCCTCAGGTCGGGCGAGCTGGGTCATAAAAATTAACATCATGACTAATAACGGATAAGTTGTATTAAGAAACATGCTATGTGCGCATTTACAGACAAGGCACAGCAGCATGACTGCTGTGACATTACTGTGCACATCAGAACGTTAGTATGTTAACTACTGAAAGCAGCTGTTCTAATCATTAGTAAGTAACTGAGGCAAATACAATAAATATTTATGCAGCAAAACTAAAAATTGTGGTTATAAACTTGAAAGCACAGAAGAAACTCCAGTGGAAACTGAGGATATATTTTTTTAGACAGCTCTGATGGAAGTCAGGATTTATACAGCTGTTTCATACAGTTTCACAGTATGAATTTCGACCGTGTGTGTGAGATCTTTTGTATGTGTAGAGTACAGTTTAGCTGATCCTAACCAATCCTGTCAGGTTTAAACAATCAATGAAGTTACAGCTGCTGTGCCTTGTGCGTTAATCCTAACAGCATCTCTTTTTATGGGCAGGTGCTTCACTCTATTTCACCTACCAGTAATCAGAGTGTTGATTTTTTGACTGAATTAAATGCAGTGCCCTAGTATCAGTGTTTGCACATTGTAAACCTGCTTATGTAGGAGGTGTATTTTAGTGTACATATGCATCTGAATACTGCACCCTATAAAGGGCAGGAAAATACTGAGGCATTGACTTCAGACCAGGGTTTTTTCGGCCAATGGCGCAATTGCTTTCTGCTGTTTCAAGATAGCAATGCATCAGCAATGTACCTGGCCACGCCTCATTTTAAGACCAACACACCCATGGATGTACAGATGGACGTAAATACATTTGCTACTTACACAACGTGGGCGCTGGACAGGAAAATGACAACTGTGTTGTGCAGAAAATAGCAATGTCAGCTGCATTGTGCACTGCTTTGCGCTCTATTTAAGATAAAACAGTTAATGTTTTATATACAGTATAGTGCACATTATTTTTGTTGTCATACCTGTTTGTTTGACTTAGCATAGGACACTCCCACTCCATTTAATTCTGGACCAGTGTATCCCAGAGGGCATTGCTCACAGCGAAAGCCAGGAGCAGTGTTCACACAGCGAACACCAGGGAAACATGGGTTAAACTGGCACTAAAACACACAAAAAGTAAAAGATTGTCAAATGCTAACTAGTGCTAATATGACCTGCTGTTTGCAGAGACACATGCACACTACAGAACATATAATCCCTACCTCATCAACATCGTCACAGTGCCTTCCGTCTCCTGTATATCCATCTGGACAGGGAGCACACTGGAAACCTGACTCCGTACGGATGCACATGTTCTGCCTGAAACAGGTCCCAGGTGCACACTGAGTCAGATGCTGAGGCTGAGGCTGAGGCTGAGGCTGAGGCTGAGGCCGAGGCTGAGGCCGAGGCTGAGGATGAGGCTGAGGCATGATGACCTTCCCAGGACCTGGAGGTGTACCTGAGTCAGTTGGACGGCCTCCAAGACCTGTGGGCGCACAGAGACAGAAATGAGAGCGCCTTGTTGAAATGTGACTTTGTCAGTGGTGTCTCTACATACTGTGCAAACGCATAGTCTGATCATAGTTTTTGTACTGCTTACCACAGGCGAGACACTCTGCGATGGTATTCCTCAGAAAATTTGTCTCCTTAATCTTTGCCAGAAAAAAATAGTGAAGAAGTGTTAGTCAGAATTAACTGTGCTGCTGGGCAATTGTGTTGCCACTTTACAGCTAATATCAATGGAGGCAAATCAGAATTTTATCTTTTTAAACTCTTCCACACCACCCCTACGTACCATACACTTACTTTTGTCAATTTCAGGGAGGGGCAGGAGTCTTTGGGGAGAGACAGCAGGACAACAGTATACACCACACAGAAGTGGTATACATCATCTTAAAGCTGAAGATTAACTTAAGATGCAGCTCTGCACTCTGTGTTAGGTTTTTCTAGTCATGAATCTATAATAAACATTGTGCTTCCTATTGTGCACCTATTCACATTTTGAAAGTTTAGAGTGTTTAAGAGCTTATAAAATTATATGATGGCCATGCTCTATTATGTCTCATAAGTTGCTGGGTTGATAGTATTACACAGAGTTATTACCCAATTTAACCATTTTGACAACTCGAGAATCAACAAAAATGGTCAAAAATGCCTTCAAAATACCACAATAAGGGAGCAATATGTAACAATTGCACATCCAAAAAAGAGTACCGCAGTCCAAATAGCGAGTTGGAGCCACCACAGACAGTATGCTAAATATGCTGAAATCCTATTTAATATACAGAGGTTGAAATGAGTTGTTTCCACCCACCCCTCCTCCCCAGACTCAAGGAAGCTCAGGCAGGCTGCAGGAACACTGCAGGAGCACAAGACAAAAGCAATATTGTAATCTGACAATAACAAGCGACAATGAGTCAAACACTGGTGATTAAGCTGATCAGCTGTTTATAACTGTAAGTTGTCTGTCAATATAAAGCTAAGCCTGTTCTTCTATTCTGTAAATACACACTCAGGAGTTTGAATTCAGTGACTTGCCTGTCTCGCTGCCTGCCAGGCTCCATTAACATTTTGCTCAATCTAACCATTATAAACATCTGCTCCTTCTACAAGATTACTGATGGTTTCTTACAAAACAGACACCTACTCATTTGTCAAACATTTAGCATTAATTTGAACTTTAACTAATGTGAAACAGGCAAAC
>JAJHUR010094937.1:0-14023 GCA_027495735.1 Lutjanus campechanus | reverse complement strand
AGTCTGTTATCATCTGCATAAAAACAAACATTACAGTGTGAAGATGATATTCAGTCTTTCCAGGAAACTGCGATCGCAACAGTTCAAATCCAGCCAGTCCCTGTTATTCTGCACAGTTTCATCCAGTTACTGCGACTTTTACACAAATTTGACCAATTATTGAAGCTTTCTGCAAAGTTTTTTAAAGAACTGAAGTTTATCATATTCATCACTGCTCTGTGCACTTTTACATTTTATGATTTTGTGCTGTTTTGACTGAGTTGGAGCTCCAAAAATGCTGCTTCTTTCTGGAATACCTCCAGACACACTGCATCTACAAATAAATCTTATTTTTTGTCAGAATTAGACTTTGATTTTTAATGTTTGCTTTCTCCTGCAATTTCATTGCAAAGAAATGCCCCAAAACATTGCAACATCACAATTTTTAGAAAAACTGCTGTGAAATCAGTCCTGTAAAAATCAGTCCTGTAAAAAGAACATGAGATCCTGGAGGGGCTAATGTCCACTGCAGATGGACGGGTCATCATGTCCCTCCTCATTCTTAAAATCACACTTGAGGTTTTCTTGCACACTAAGAATCTCTGTAAAGTTTCCTCTCACTGTCCAGCTGCCAAGATCCAGATGAGAGTTTATAAAAACTCATGTGAGCGACTCTCCTGTACGCTCAGAGCGGTGAGTTCTTCTCTTGCCCAGTTTCATCTCTCAGACCACATGCAGGCTCCCCTCACCTTGTGATTGGTGGAGACATATTTTACCACATGTTGCTATACATTGTTGAGGCCGTACGCATGTTGACAGGAAGCTCTGCAGACGCCTCATAGGACTGAAAACACTGCTCAACCTCGCCTGCACATTATTTAATAAAATCATTACATTTGATTTACAGCTGATAATGTAAAATGTTATTATTCTGATGAAAAGACACTAAAATTTAACATCAGTTAAAGTAAAAAATAGCTTTAAAACACTTCATCGTGTGGTTTATTTGATTTCATTTAGGTTTTGACGATCAGTTTGCCATCAATTAAACTTTTAATATAGTTTTCAGGGTTAGTGTCATAATAATACATAAATTTACACATTGTTTCTAATTCTAATTAGACTCAGAGAAGGACCAAAGACCAGTCATTTAAAATGTGTTTTACTGGTATATTTAAATAAGCACCCTGATACCCTGGTAATATTGTTTAAAGCAGTGTTTCCCAAACTTCCTTTCTGGAAGTTTTCTTCTCTTTTTTAGTCCCTGACAATAAATCACAAACATTCCTGACTTTTTACTGTCATTTCTGCTTCAGGCCATCTTATTTATTTTATTTCCCCTCATCAGGGGAGATGCAGGACATTTTAGCCGACTTCATAAATGAGACAAATTAAGTGCATTTTGGTAAAATGAACAGACTAATTTTTTTACTCTAATCAGTAAAACAACATACACGTTTTATATCTTAAATTCACTGAGTTTCTTTCATAGTGTTTTATTGATTTAGTGACCCAAATAAAATCTCCTGTGACCCACCTGTGGGTCCCAACCCAGTCTGACAAGGACCCATAATAGACCCCTGTGGGACACCAGTACTGACTGGAGCCATTTGAAAACCACTGCTGGAGTTAATCCTGAGAGATCATTATGAAAACATTTTGTTTTGTTTTCAGTAAAATACACAGTGGTGGAGAAAATACATGCATGATGTATTTGTTGAATAGGTTATATTTTGTGTCATTAATCTGAATCTGCAAAGAAGTAGAAGTAGAAGTTATTAAATAAATGAAGTGGAGTGAGAAGTGTAATATTTGTGTCTGACTGTGGCGGAGTTTGAATATAAAGTAGCATCAAACAGAAAAACTCAAGTACAAGTAGTCACACTAAAATATCACAGTCGACAGCAGCTGAATTTACATGGAAATGAATATGACACCAATAAAAAGAATAACAGCACAATTAGAATAAAACTTCCTCCTGATCCGACCCGATCAGAAGGAATTTTCAATCAGGTTTTGATGCCTTTGATAATCTGTTCAATAGGAAACATTCGCGCCTGATAATCATGTAAATGTTTGATCCTCTCTGGTTGGAATAAACATGTTAACTCCGGATGGGCGGTGACAGGACATGAACTGAACAAGTTTCTGTGAGGAACAGAAACGTGATGGTAGCGAAACAGAACTGGTCTGTGGCTGATTCAACTTATTTGTTGGAAACCTTCAAAGATTTAAGGACTGTTGAGCGGCTTGTTGGTCGAAAGGCTCAAAACAACGAGCTGTTTGAAAAGATGAACAAAACCGGAATTCACCAAACTGTCGACCAAATCAATGACCGCAAGGCTGAGATTCAAAAAGGCAGAAGTGATCCCGACTCACATGGCAATTTTATGGTCTAATAGATGATCTTAGAAATTATATTAACAGGCAGAACAACTTCTTCTTCTGTTATATTTCCAGCAGATTAAACACTTCACAGCAGGTGGAACCACTTTATGCACGTCAGTCCTAACGAGGGCTGCACAGTTAATGACATGTTGTGGAAACTGCAGTGTGGCTTTCTGCAATTTTCAAATCACGGGACGTGAAATATTTGTTTGAAGGCAAAATGTGTAAAAAAAAAACTTTTAAATGAATGCCAGGAACCAAAAGCACCCAAGCTCGTCAAGACGTGCCCCCACCCTGAGTCTCACCCCTCAGGGTCCTAGTCCTGCAGCCTGAAGACAACCCGAGCCCCTTCATCCCTCCTCATCCTTCAACCGCTTCATCCCTCACATTGATGCTTCATCCCTCAAACCCCTCATCCTTCATCCCTCACCTCAACCCTTCATCCTTCTCCTCATCCCTTCACCCTTCTCATCCTTCAGCTGCTTCATCCCTCAAACCCCTCATCCTTCATCCCTCACCTCTTCATCTCTCTCCTCGACCCCTACATCCTTCAAACCCCTCATCCTTCATCCCTCACCTCTTCATCTCTCACCTCAACCCCTTCTTCCCTCTCCTAAAACCCTTCATCCTTCACCTCATCCTTTCATCCTTCTCCTCCACCACTTCATCCCTCACCTTGATCCTTCATCCCTAAAACCCCTCATCCTTCATCTTGATGCTTCATCCTTAAAACCCTTTCATCTCTCTCCTCGACCCCTACATCCTTCAAACCCCTCATCCTTCATCCTTTGCCTTGATCCTTCTCTTCCCTCTGCACACGACCCTGACAGATCCTGACACCACTCTAATAAACTACCTTTTATACCAAACATACGTTGTCGTCTTTGTTAGTGAAAGCCTTAATCCTGACTTCTAACTGTGTTTAAACATGCAGCCTGACGTCACACACCTCAGCTGGTTTATCAGATTATTGGCTGCAGCTTATTTGAATAGCGAGCGTGAGGACGGTAACACAGCAGGTTTTTCCAGGAAAGTAAACGACTGACAGTATCCTCAACACTGTGTGTGTGTGAAGCAGGAAAAGACTGTGAGAAGTTAATGATCCACAGAGGAGGAAAGTGAAACAAACAGAAGTATGTTCACTAAGTGAGTGGCACTTAGAAACTTCCTTCACCAGCGGCACTAACCTCAGACCTCAGCCTGACTCCGGGGTTACTCAAGAGTTTTTCATTTCATTTGTGGCTCCAGAAATTCTCATGAGATTTTGAGAAAAGCATGTTCACTAATATTTTATTAACATTAACAGTTCTTATGAAGGCTCTGTGACCCTGCTGTGATCCTAAAACTGTCTTGATCTGAGTTTTAACCACTAAACTGCACTTTGAAGGTGTGAAAATGTTGTCACGTCACAGAAACGTTCTCTCAGTAACTGTGTGCAGCTGTAAAACAAAAAGCAGACACTCACGTTGTACTCCTGATCCACAGTCGCAGGATCCACAGACTTCAGAGTGGACAGCACAGAGGACAGCAGCTCCATGTCTCATCAGATTACGTCCAGCAGACACCAGATATCATCCAACACCTGAGCTGAGCTGAGCTGAGCTGAGCTGACCTCCTCTGACTGACTGACTGAGTGTCTGAGCTGCAGTTTGACCAAACCTCTCTCTCTCTCTTTCTGTTCTCTCTCTACCTCTCTCTACCTCTGTGTGTGTCTCACTTCTGCCTCTATATTTAACCCGTGTTAGTTAATAATTGAGCAGCAGATAATTGAGCATGTTTCTCTCTCTCTGCGTGTGTGTGTGTGTGTGAGCTGCAGGAGGAAGTGTGAGGAAACTTTGAACGAAATAACAGAAAGTTCAGAGCGTGTACTCGATTACTTCACTGATTTTCAACGTGTGTCAGAGAGATTTTCCTTCCTCCAAGTGAATGAACCAAACATGTACCCGTAACTGTGGGGAATTCATCAGAATGTAAATGTTTTAAATCAAAGTTTTGACATTTTAGTTTTTTTATTGGCTTCCAGAGTAGAAGAAATATAAAGTATGATAAAAGTAGATTAATTATTTGTAGAAACTAGTGAAAACATTTGTTTAGAGGCTTCTACTAACTTAAAAATGAGAGTTCCAGTATCCTTTTCATTCTTTTGTGTTTATTAAACTCAGAATGTTAAATCAATGAGAGACAATCGTCTATAAAAAGGTCCCCAAAAACAAATATTTTAAAAATCTATTTTATTTATTAGAGTTTTAAGTTGAATAATGTGCTGCAAAACCAAATGCTCAAATTAATTATGTGTATTATGTAGTGAAAACTGTGGTACATGGTAAGTCATGATTATGAGAAAAAAGTCATAATTATGAGATGAAAAGTCATAATTTCGAGTTTTTATCTCATAATTTGGACTTTTTTTTAATCTCATAATTATGATTTATCATGGGGATATAAAACGTCATTAAATAAAAAAAAAAAGAAAAAAAAGAAATTGAAATTGAAACAGAGTCAGAGTGAGAGGTCTGTCGGTGTATTTCCTCTGTGCAGCTCTGTTGGTTCAGTGAAACAGAGTCGGAGTGAGAGCTCTGTCTGTCTCCGTGCAGCTCTCTGCTCTCTGTTAGCCGCTCCGTCTCCTCCGCTAGCTTAGCCTGCTAGCTGGCAGCAGGTAAACATGGCCATGTCGCAGGCTCTGTCAGAGGAGGAGTTCCATCGGATGCAGGTAAGAAAAACCCGACAGGTGTTATTTCAGGCGGGTGGGCTGACACACAGGCAGCTGTCAGCTGTGTGAACAACACCTGTCAGAACTGTGGACAGGTGCGGCATCACTGTCACAGACGTCCGCTCTCTGATGCTAACAGCCGTTAGCCTCTAGGGTGGGAGCAGTAAACTAACTAACGGTGTCCTGGGTTAGCTAGCAGCTAGCTGTGCAGCTCCTGCTGTTACAGAGAGGACTGTGGTTATTAATGTATGAATGTGAGGGAGGTGTCGGTCAGTCCGAGCTGTGTTTCTGTTCTCAATGATGACAAACTGACAGCTGCATCTTTGACAGCTCAGTTCTGTGTGTTAGCTCGGTGCTAGCTCAGCTTAGCTTAGCCTCCTCCTCTGAGAGGAACCAGGAGAAAAAATGGTACTGTGTAGTTAGCTTTTTAGTTAGCTTCCTGCTGCTAACTGTTATTTTTATCTGTTAGGGAGCTAACATGTTAGCATCCACGGGACAGGCGGCCCGATGAGAGTCACGGGGTCTGAGTCAGGCTAACACACACACACACACACACACACACCCACACACACACACACACACACACAGCTCAGTGAACACTATTATATCGTAATAAATAACAGAGGACATGTACACAGTCAGTCTGTCAGTGTGTAAATATGAAGCAGGCAGACTGACACCTGTTAGCATGCTAATTGCTCACAATGATGCTGTTTACATTCAAGAGGTTGGAGTGTCCGCTGCCAGTTTATTAGGTACATCCAGCTAATATTACTCTGTCAGATCCGCGGGTGTCAAATTCATTTTGGGCCACTTACAGCCCGATTTGATCTCATGTGATCCTGACCGATAAAACCATGACATAATAACCCATAAATAAAAAGACTGGGTTAAAAAAAAATCGATTAATCTTTTCGAATTGATTTTCCTTTACAACATCTCGTAGCTCAAGATCTTGTGGAGCGAGATTTCGCTAATTTTAGTGTTGGTCATGTTTAATAAAAGTGTGATTAATGTAAGTACTCTGGTCAATTCTTAAAGTGAACATGAATGTTTTTAATAATGCATCAGGTCAGAGGGTTCATTTTACAATTTACAGTATTAGTTCTCTGAGAATCCGTTTCATATCCAGCAAAACTTTTATTGTAACTGAAATATCAACAACTAAACTGATATTTAATTGAATTGGTTCCTCGTGAATCAATTTGAATTGATTTTTTACTAAATGAAAAATCAGTCATTATCTACTCCCTCTCATGCTGATTGAAGGTCAGGTTTAGTTTTTAATCCACAAAACACTGCTGGAGTTTCACAGGAAAACTGTGTTGCAGAATCTCCCAAACAATGAAAGTGAATGGTGACGGGAAAAAACCCACATAAAACACCTCCACACTGCACGTCTGGTGTAATCCAGGTCTACTAAAGCCGTGGAAGACGTCATTTACATCATGTTTTTATACTAAATCTTCGCTGTAGATCCTCAGCTTGGAGCCACGTTCTCTTTTTTTTTTTTTCCGTTTGAAAACTCATCACCTTTCACTTCAGTTTTTTAGGAGATTCTGCAGCGCTGAGGACCGTAGCTCAAAACAGGCAGGATCTCTTTGCATGAGCTGCTTGATAAAAACCTAAAACTCCAGTCAGAGATAACAGGTGTCATGACGATGCTCATCAACTTGCTTTGTTAACTCAGCTTTTCTTCTTCAGACTCTGTGCACACTCACGTAAAAAAAGGGGTGTTTGCTGCATCATTTGATTCTTCTTTTTCACAAAGTGAAGCGATCGTGAGCCGCTCACTTCAGTCAGCATGAACAAATAGTTAAAATGGAGAGTTATGAAGAATATAATAATATATTACGACAAAATTCAACACAGTTGTAGCGTGAGAGAAGAACGCAGGCAGAACATTTCTAATGGACTCAATGAGCTCTTAATGCTTCTGTTTATTTCTAACTGACAGCTGCACATTAAACAATTAACATTATTTTGAATGCGATGCTGTCAGTCTGACACTGTCTCATATTGAAGGATACATTGAAATAACTTAAGATTTTGTCCAAATCAAAGTAAATTTGATGTTACTGTTTGTCCACGAGCTGAGCTGTAATATCAGCAGACAGCCAATCAGGATCGCACATAAAAACCTCATTTAAAGTGTCTGTAGCTGTTTATCCTGACATTTAAAGTGTTAATATGACCTGAAGCAAACGGAGAAAAAATGACTCTCTGCATCACCAATCTGAGGTTCCCATGGCAACACGATGCACACAGCTTGTGCTGTTGTAATATGGTTTTTATTTCCTCGTCAGAGAATCTATATTGCTCATAAAGAACATCACTAGGAACAGAACTGGTGAAAGAGTGATGACTCATTTAATCTGAAACTCTGAACAAAACCTGCTCCAGGTCAGGAGTTCAGCGTTAGTTGCCATGGTGATCTAGTCAGGTTAGAAGAGAGACACCTTTGTGACACCGAAAACTTTAGACTCGACATATTTCACTTTCATCTCACTTCATAGCTCAGCTTCTCTGCGCCTCCTGTCATGTGACGCTGAATTTGATTCCTCTTCGCTGGCTCCTCATCAGATTCAGAGTCCAGTTCCAGGTTCTTGTGCTCACTTTCAGAGCTCTGCAGGGTCAGACAGCTCCCTGCAGTACAGATCTACTGCAGCCCTGAATCACCAGCAGGTCTCGGAGCTCCTCTGATCAGGGTTCAGGGTTGTTTCCTCCTCGAATCCGGGATTAAAACTAAAGGAGACTTTGAGGTTGTGGCTCTGAATTTTGGAGATCAGGATCGTTGTAATTGTCTGTTTACGCTTGTTTTATTTGTATTATCTGTATTTGTGCTGGTTGCCTTTTTTGTGACATTCTGCTCTTGAGAGGTGACGTTTAAATGAAGTTACTGCAGCTCGTCATCATCACGAGGAGAACTGGTTTCATGGTTCACTCCTCACCTGAAATTCTGGGTTCAGATTTATGAGCAGAATGAAAGCACCTAATTAAACATGAGGTGTAATGATATCAGGTGATAACGTGTGTGTGTGTGTGTGTGTGTGTGTGTGCGCAGGCTCAGCTGTTGGAGCTGCGGACTCAGAACTACCAGCTGTCTGATGATCTCAGGAAGAACACGGCAGGTAAAACTCTCCTCTGTACTTCACATGTTTGATGATGATGAAGATGTTTGTGTTGAAGGTGCAGTCCGCTCTGTTTATCATCTCTTTACCTCCACATTAATGTTTACAATGTCACATACCAGGAAAGACTCACTCAAAGGGGAAGGCTTAACTGATATAATATATTGATTTTGTATTGATATGGTGGTATGAGACTAGATTATTTTTTGATCATGGTTATGAGGTGAAGTGTACATCACAATAATGTGATGTCATTTCCTGAACTTACCAGACTGTTGTATCTGTTCTATTTTTGTCTTTACTAATGATGATGACAAAATTTCATTGTGTTAATATTTTGTTAAAGCATCGATGGTCACAGTGTTAATCTGACTCACTGGGTGCACACTGTGAGTATAAGTGCTGCCATTGGTCGCTTGCTCCAAGTGGCATCGTGGCGTCTGCCTGGGAAACGGCAAATGGTTAAATTGGCAAATTAATGCCTGGGATGCTAATGATACAAACATAAACAAGTGGTAGCTTTTCTTTTGCAGTGATGTAGCCATTTTAAAACCAGGCGCTCGCCTCCCAGATGTGCAAATGTTTCACCAAAACAAGTTCCCCCTCAACACTTTTTAGCAGCAGCACCGTCGCTGCGTCCTGGGCTTAGCTCCGCCCACGATGTTTGTAACTGGTTTAAAGGAATGCAGAGAAGGCAGGTTGTCTTTTTCCCCCTTTAGCAGAATGTGTGTGTGTGTGGAGGCAGAGCTTTCTGCAGCACTGAGCTCTGTGGAGAGACGTCTAACTATGTGAGACTGTCACAGTATTGATAAATATCAATATCGACCGATCGTATTTGGTAAAAAAAATATTGTGATAATTAACACACAGGTGTAGTTCAGGTGCAGTCAGGCTGAGGATGTGCTGACCAGAGGTGGAAGAAATATTCAGGTCCATTTTTTAAACAGAAGTACTAATATAAACCCTGCAGTGAAAATCGTCTCTGCTAGAAGTAAAAGTCCTGCGTTCTTACTTCATAAAGGTAAAAGTATGTAAGTTTTATAGCAACATTTACTTAAAGTATCAAAAGTAAAATGTGGGAAGTCAACAGGAGCCCTTGTAACACTGAGTGTGGACCTCGCTTTGACCCCCATACAAGAGTCTATAATGATAATAAAACATGATGCTGACAACGTGACATTGAAACAAACACCAATCAACATATTTTATGTTGTTTTATCTAAGTTATTATTTATTATATATTGAGGTAAACTTGTGAAAGCTTGAACAATGACACTGTTTTTGTCTCTTATGTCTCACGTGTTGACGCAGGACTCAACAATAAGAATCTACTGCAAGTAAATCTGACAACTCACTTAAAAAAAGAATTAAACTGTTTTGATAGTTGATTAATGGTTAAAGTAGTTTTTTGTACAAAATGATCGTCAATTGATCGAATGATTGACTGTTTTCAGCCTCTCAATTATGAAGAATTTATGCTTTTCTCTGTTTATTATCAAATTAAACTGAATATTGTTGGATTTTTAAAGACATCAGCTTGGAGTTTAAAAAACTTGGATGGACATGTTTTTTTTTTGTGCTATTTTCTGATATTTTATAGACGTTGCAGCCTGAGATTAAACATGACAATTAACTTTACGCTTTGCTTTTATTTAATAAACACTAATAAAACAAAGTTTATAAAGTCAGTTTATCGATTTTCTTAAATTTAAAACTACAGTTTATCAGAGCTGATCCCAGAACTGCTGAAGTTTCTCGACCAGACTGAACTTGAACCCAACACATGAAATTAATTACATCAAAATTCAAAATTTAAAGTCTCGTCCCAGCAGTTTAATTTGAACGTTTTTAAGAGATGTGTGTGACTGTGTCTGTCTTGTTGTCTGTGCAAAGAGACCTTTATTAAATGAAGGTTATTAAAAAGGTAATAAATAGTAACGTAGTCACGGTGAAACCACATGTTGCACACATTCAGTGATCTAAATGTTTAGTACAAAACACTGAAACATGTGTTAATATCAGTGTTTAGTCAGTTTGCAGTAAAACCTCTGCATGTTGAAACTTCATTGTGAAACTGAGGTTGTAAAAGGCTGTAAACTTGCAGTAACATCCTCCTGCAGCAGAGTGATGACTGATAACGTTTTTTTATTGACATATAAAGTTATCAGTTATTGTCCCATAATGATCACATTGAAATATAAAAAGCAGAGAAGATAAAAAACAGCTGCACAGAGATTAAACAGACTGTTTTATCAGTTCTACGTTTCCTCTAAAGTGACTTCATGTCTGTTAGTATTTGTACAAACTTCGTCTGAGTGAAACACAAGTCGAGATTGATGCAGCAGGAGATTAAAATGTATGAGCACTGAGTACTTTTACTTCTGATCATTTAAAGGCATAGTTCAGATTATTTGAGTCAGTTTAAGTGTTTGCTCCATTTAGAATATTTTCACCTCTTTACTTTGATGTCAGAAACCACCGTTATATGAGACAAATATCACTTTCTACAAACCAACCAAACTCCACAGATAAAATCAGTCATTTTACTTCACAGAACACAGGAGATGTTGCTCTGCTGCCGCTGCCTCTCTTAGGTTTTTTGGGATTGACTTCAGTGTTTTAAAGCAGTTTTTCCCACTTTTTAAAAATGACAAACCATCATGATCCAGTTCACAACAGGCCTGATCAATAAATTCTAGGAAGAGTTCCTTTGTGCATGAGTGAACGTTCCTGATCATTTTTACTGCCTTTTCTGCATCACCTTATATTGTGTTGACACATTATTGAAAACCAATACACATGTTAAAACTTTAGAAATGACAAATAAATTCACTTTAGTCTGAGTTAACAGATGATGTTTTTATTTCCTCTCATCAGGAAAACGATATCGAACTTTAACTTCCTTCATAAATGAGACAGAATCATTTAGGCTGAATTTATTTCTCTCGTTAGTAAAACAATGTACACATTTTAAATGCTTTATAACCCCCAGATATAAATCTTAAATTTCTGAAGTTTCTTCCATAGTCTTTTATTTTCTAGGGGACCCGGTTAAAACCCCCTGTGACCCACCTGTGGGTCCCGACTCAGAATTACACAAAAGATCCCACAAAATAACACAAACTTTGACTTTGGTGACTTTGGTGAAGGTATTTTATAAACTGTTACAGGTGGTCCCACTCAAGACTAGAAAATCAGGATCAGGATAAACTTTATTGTCCCTTGTGGGAAATTTGTTCTAGACAGTAGTGCTACATGAGCTGCCACAACACACATATACAACAATTCAAACAACTAGAGATTGAGCATACACACAAAATAACAAAGAAGAAGGTCAAACGGTCACAGTGATGCACAAAATTGCACATGGCCCAATATTGCACATATCTCAGGGAGTTGCACCATTTTATGGTGCGGCACATTCAGGATCATAGCACGTCCACAATAAGTGCCAACTAACAAGGATCCAAACAGCAATCGTCAAATAAAACAGGTTTACAGTAAAATATATATGAGCACAAAGAATTAATAAGAATAGAAAATAAGATTTATATAAAAATATAAATGTTCATTCTACTACAGTATATAAAAGAGATATTTTAACAGTGATAATAAATAAATACAATAAGAAGCGTGTAAACGTGCGTCTGCCTTATTTACAACATGTAACACAAATATATGAATCTAAACCTGCAATAAATGTAAAATAAAATGTGTCTGACCTTGTTAAACTGTGACTGTTATGATGATGATGATGATGATGATGATGATGATGATGATGATGTGATGATGATGATGTGTTTCAGAACTGAACGCCGTCCGTCAGAAGAATGTGGTTTTGGAAAGAGATTTTGTCAAGGCACAGAAGGTAATCAATACTTCATTATTAGGGATTATTCATATTTTCTGTAGTTTCATCACACAGACAAACTTGTTTTGCCTGAATGTTTTATATTCTAACTTATCTTGACTTTTATCTGATTATTATATTCTGATTTCTCAGAGTCACTGATTTCAGATTTAATTTAGTTCTTATTGATCAGTTTGATTTTCCTTTTCAGGCTCTGAATAAGAGCAAGAAAGCTCAGGTGAGTTCACCTTGTTTGGTTGTCATGGTTACCACAGATTTACACTGATGATCAGCTCCCTCTGCTGGTCGACTTGTGTCTCACTCACTACACGTCTCTTATTTACTGTAATTTATATTAAATACGTTTTAAATCTAGTTTTTTGAGTTTAGTTGAAGTATTTTAACGTTGTTTTATTTATGTGGTGAGTTTCTGTGTAAACATTAATTTGAACCTCGTGTTGTTGCTGTAGGAGGTGGATGCACTGCTGAGTGAGAATGAGATGCTTCAGGGGAAACTTCACAGTCAGGAGGAAGACTTCAGACTACAGAACAGCACGCTGATGACTGAACTCTCCAAAGTAAACCTCACTTTGATTTATTTCACTAGCTTTACTTTTTAGAATATATGATTTTATTTATGTAACTGACACAGGAGGTGTAGCAGCACGTTAGCAGAGCAGCAGCAGCTTCAGTGCTGCGTCAGGGTGCATTCAGGAACAGAACTGAGTGTAGGTCATCTGTGTTTTGGCAACCCGACACTCAATCACTGTAGTTACACTCGTAAGATGGAGGGACGTAAACTTGGAGTGTAAGAATCTGCCTGTGGTCACGTTTACATGTGAGAAACACCAGCTGTTTTCAGACGGCCGGATTGTAAAACTGCTCCTGTGTAGACGAGCTGAAAGAAAAAACCACACTGACATCAAACATCTCCTCAAGATGAGTGACGTGACCAAGAACACACGGAACATAAAACATGAAACTCATCAGGAGACCTACAGGACAGAACACAGTCAAAAGTGTCATATTTGAAGGATAATTCTGACTTTATTTTGTATTTATGACAACAGATCTCAGTTTCAAGCCCATCAGATCAGACTGAAGACGTATGAACGGCCTCCCACATGTATTTATGTTGATATATGATTGGTTTTTTTGTTTTTTCCAGCTGTGCACACAGATCGAACAGCTGGAACAGGAGAACCAGGGCCTGAAGGAAGGAGGAGCTGCCTCTGCATCCAACCCCGCCTCCTCTCCTGTGGATGGAGAACTTCTCCGCCTCCAGGCTGAAAACTCCACCCTGCAGAAGAAAATGAAAGGTGTGTTGTTACTGGCAGGTGAACCCACCTGGCAGACATGATGTTGACTCTGTCAGGAGGAAGATTCACCTTTTCACAGCTCAGACGTGTTTCATCTTTTCTTTTTGGATTCAGCCTCTACGAGCAAAGATGTTTAAATATGTTTGTGTTGTTGGTTATATACATCGATTCAAGTTGGCATAATAACAACAGCTGTACACTATAAACTCTTCTCTGTACATGTTCTGTTGACACTTTACATGATTTATTTAGTTTAAAAAGTTAAGTAAAGAAAAGTTGATCTCTTTAACACTGTTTGTTAACAAGTGTCTCAAAGTTCTCCAAAATAAAATGCAAACAAGACACAGAATACAGAGATAATATAAATAAAACAGGGCGTCTGCAGGGTCTTAAAAAGTCAGTCAGTGTGACCCTCTGACCGAACTAACTCATTTAATTCCTTCTTTTGAACGATGATTCTCCTGCAGTCCTCCAGGAGCAGTACGACAAAGAGCTCCAGAGGCAGGCGGTCGCCCAGGGCAACCAGAGCGCCACCACGGAGACCGACGGGCCATCCAGCGCCAACGGAGTCTCTGATGTCACAGGGGGAGGGGAGGAGCCAGGCGCAGAGGGAGCCAATGACAGACTGGAACAGGTGATTGACAGA
>JAJHUR010094936.1:0-11061 GCA_027495735.1 Lutjanus campechanus | reverse complement strand
GTTGGTCTGTTGTCTTGAATCCACCTTGTTTATAATTCCTGTTGCTCTTTTTTGTCGTACATATATTAGATTTAAATACGATCTGTTCACACAGTAACTAAAATATGGTAAAATAATCAAAATACTTCTGGATGTGTGAAACAATATCATACTTTCATTTGAAGCTTGTGACAATGTGCTGATGTGTTTTTTTTTTCTCATTTGTAGAAATAAAGCAACTTTTATACAAACTGCAGTTTGTATTTGTGAACATTAGTTAAATTCATTAATATTTAATCAGTACAGTATTAGCCATGTGTCTCAGTTGGGGTTTTTACAGCAGTTTTTGATTTGATTGGTTTGTGCTATTGTTATAATTTTGCATCTCGTAACATTTTAGAGGTAATCTTTGATTTAACATGACAAAACTGAAGTGAAACTTGTTTCTCCATTTAACAGTCTGCTCTATAATGTGGATAGGTAGGCAGCTGGCACATTTTGTTAAGTCAATAAAATCAGCAGTTTAACATTTCTCAAAGTTAAGTTAATATTCAATATCCAATTACATTAGATATTACAGGCATCACAAGAAAACATCAGGTTTTCACAATTCACATGAATTGAGATCAATATTAAATTTAAGTATTAAGAATTCATCACAGGGATAAATGTCATTCATTGTTTTAAAATGTACCTCTTTGGCTTTATGTGGAACAAGGAGGCTGAGAATTCCTGCAATATGTCCTTCCTTTATAGAGATGAGGGGAAACACTCTTTGGTAAGAAAGGACCTTAAAATGTGTAGCTGCACCCTTCAATATACAGGATAAATGAAATGTTGCAGTTGTGAAGCCTTGCTGTGTGGTAGGCATGTGCTGTATGTGCGGTCAGCTGACGCCAGCAGCAAATCTGTGCTGCGAGCTGCGCAGCCGCTCTGCGCATCCACAGGCTGAGGTGGACAGCGCAGCCATTTCTCTGCCCCGCATGAAAAACACGCAGAGGTCCATCACGCACACATAACTAACCTGACGTGCGGGAGTCATGACTTAAGCAGCGCATACCGAGGCTGAACTCCGCATCATCGACTGAGACCCGCGGTCTCTAAACTTTCCCCCAATTCAACGCCTGCGCAGACAAAACAGGCTGTGTCTCTCCTCCGTTTGGCTCGTGCGTGTGTGTGTGTCTGTGTGTGTCTGTGTCAGCCATGGAGGGAAACCTGCAAGGAGGCACCAGCGACGTCGCGACGATGCATGTGAAGACCGAGGCGGTCGATGAGAGCACATCTGCGCTGGTTTTGGGCAGTCAGGAGTCGCCTGCGCCCTGCGGAGATACCGCATGCAGAGGAGGAGGAGGAGGAGGAGGAGGGGATCAGACTGCAGAGGAGCTGCCTGACACAGAGCTGCAAGCAGCTGCGACAACTACTCCTGTGCTGCTGTGTGAGTGCAGGATTTATTTATCTGTGCTCTTTAGAGTAAAAAAAAATGACATAAAGAATCTCATATTTAGTGAAAATTACATATAAATATACTGATCATGATTAGAGCTGCAACGATTAATCGATTATGAATCAATTTACAACTTAATGCCGCAACAATGAATTGATTATTTATCGACTATTACTGTAAATGAATCTACCATTTTGATAACTGATTAATCGTTTCAAGTCATATTTTCTGGTTTCTTTGCTCCTCTCTGACCATAAACTGAAGATCTTAGGGTTGTGAGAATGTCATCTTTGACTTTGAAAAACACTCATTGGCATTTTTCACCTTTATCTGATCTTTTAATAACCAAACAACTAAGTGATTACTAGACAAAATGTCACAATGTTACAGTGTCATTACAGGAAACACTTGTGTTCGGACCTATTTTTCAACTGTCAGGAGTGAGACAGGATTAAATAATTAGTCGATTAATGGAGAAAGTAATCTACAGATTACACCGATCAACAATGATCGACAGATCAACAATGAAAATAATCCTTAGTTGCAGCTCTAATTAATCTGTTTGATTCATTTTTAAATTTTTTCTCTGATTCCGGCTTTTTCGGCTGGTTTCTATCCTTGACTTGTGGACAAAACAAGACATTTGAGAACATCACCTTGGGCTTTGGGAATGATTGACATTTTTCTCAACTTTCTGACATTTTATAGACCAAAGAACTAATCGATTAATTGAGAAAATGATCGGGACATTAATCAACAATGAAACTAATCGTTAGTAGCAGCCTTGATCACGATGACATAAATGTGTTTTTTATGTGTGTCACCATCAGATCCTGTGAGTACAGACCGCTTCTTCACCACGTCAGGAGATGGAAAAACTTACCTGAAGATAGCTCCAGGTGAGCGATCATACTGTTACGGCAGCGATCATTGGCTCGTGACTCTATTTTTAGATCCTTAAAATATCATGTATTGCTTTCAACTTTGTGTAAGGAGCTCAACGTACAATTTACGTAGAAATTACAGTATATTTCCAGCTTGATTCATCTTAAGGCCCCTGGTTTAAATCTTAGGTGTTTCTCCATAATAACAGTAAATATTCATGACTAAATAAGCAACATCAAAGTTAATGAGAAGAGGTCACTCAGTAGAGTGCACATTCCCACCAGGCAACAGATGGTGAAGCACCTACTGCAATGCCAGCAAAATCATCAGAAGCAGCCAGCAGGCATTTGTAAAGTTCCACCAACATTAACATGAACCCCACCTCCAAGACTCATATAATGTATGTAGTGAAGACTTTGATGGATTTTAATACAATTCAAGTTATCACTATATTGACGTGTGATTCCTGTGAATAATTTCCATTAAGAAACATGTTGTCTTTACAGTGAAGGACTGATAGACAGCTGAACATTATGATGTCACAGTGCAGTTGACTTTTGACCTTTTGGATATAAAATGTAGCCTAACCACCTCATCATTTTATCCCATTGGATATTTGTGTGTAATTTTGTCATGATTTTTTCTTACACGTGGTCAGGATCATGATAATCACCTCTGTGTGCGCCTGATCACTGGACTTAAAACTTGTCCAGAGCTAATCTTGAGTAGCACTGGACCGATCAGCCTAATTCTTTTTTTGTGCGGTCACAGGTCAATATAGTGGTGAGTTCCATCTTAAATTCCTTCATGAGTTGGCGCCTTCATGAGAATGCGTTGGTCATGAGGTCATAGTGACCTTGCTTTTTGACCTTTGATAACCAAAATCTATTCAGTTCATCTTTGAGTCCCAGTGGACATTTGTAACAAATTTGATGAAATTCCTTCAAGCTGTTCTTGAGAAACCGCGTTCACAAGAATAGGATGACCTGAAAAAATAATGCCTGTGGCCACGACTGTCACTGATGTGGAGGTTTTTCAAAGCTTTTCAAAAATGCTGAATCACAGAGGGTCCTTCAGCATACAGTCAAGAATGTGCACAAAAAAATTAAGGCTGATTGGTCCAGTAGTATTCAAGATAAGCTGCAGACAAACTGTAAGTCCATTGATCACACACACACGCGCGCACCCACACATGCACACAAGCGATCGCATTCCTCCAGGTTAAGGCCAGGCAGGGATAAGAATCTTGTTTAGATATTATTTAAATGCTCAAAAACTCATTGCGTCATTAGGACTTCATGGGTGTGGTCTGATCATGTTTGATTGACAGCAACCAAACAACCCAACAGCTGCCTGGAGGTTCTGATTAAAATGTTAAATCCTGATTGGAGCATGAAAGTAAAGGTCCGCCCTCTTCAGGGCCTTTAAATCAGAATATCACTCTTATATATCGTTCTCTTCTCAGACCTATCTACTGTACATATGAAGCAAGATTTTTTTTCTTACCTGTGTCCTTTCCCAGCTTCAGCGATGCCACCTGCTTCCTCAGAGAGGACGCTTCCCTCCGGCTCAGATTTCTCCTCCAAAGCTGTTTTGTGTCTGATTGAGGCCGTTGGACGCCGCTGGGGCCTGTATGAGACCCGGGAGCGGTCGCAGCTCTTCCAGAGCGTCCAGGAGGAGATGGCCTCCAAGGGGCACGTGCTTCCTGTTGAAAAGATCCGCCGCAAATGGAACAACCTCATTGTCACATACAAGAGGGTTAAAGACCGTAGCCGGGAGACGGGACACGCTAAAACGTCCTGGGAGTTCTTTGACGTAAGTCTAACAATGGGAAGTCTTTCTTTCCTGCACTGTATGTCCACACAGGGAAGAAGCTCCCCCCAAAAAGTTGATCAAATATGAAAGTATCTTTCAAAAAAAACCCACACTTCTTGTAGTTTATAAATTATTTTGAGGCTAATTTGGATTGCAACTGGCTTGGGAAATGGAACTGGATCAGGTCTGACCCAGAAACCGAGCTCTAACACCAAACCATGTTTACTCAGACTGAATGCTGTGCAAGATTTTTTCATGAGTTTTATAAGGAAAGTTATAATTAGTCAGAGTAAACCTCCCACGGGCAGACTTTTACATGATGCTATACTGATCCCCTTTCAGATCTTCATTCCCTCTGTATAATACATATAATAGAAATTGATACACATACACATATACAGACTAGGGCTGTAGTCAACCAAAGAAAATGTTTTTGTTTTTATATCCTGCTAAATATTATATTGTGGACTTTTTATTGTGGTATTATTGTACTGTGAGTTTTTTGTATTGTTGCATCCCTAGTTGTGTGTCTGTGCAAAGACAGTGTACTGTAGTTTCAAAGGTGTGTGGTTGGTTTTTGTTGGCAATTGTTCAATAGTGAAGCAGATACAACTGACACTACTGTGTAAGGTCAGGTAACAGCAGTAAGCAGCAGAAGCACATAGAAACTATCGTATGAATTGACTGCTTTATGTCCTTTCTCTGTCTCTCTCTGTCTTTTCTCCCTCCAGCTGATGGATGCCACTCTCTGTGACACTGTCGGCACTCAGATCATCAACAACAAAAGAAGCAAAGGTGGAAACACTATTTCCACGCTGCCCGGTCCTTTGGCAAAGATCGCTGCAAAGCCACAGGTTCCACAGCCCCCCACCATCATCCGCCCTAACGGGGACTTTGCTTCAAGTGGTGTTGCGGAGTCAGCGGGTCAGGGAGCCATCAGCAGTCAAATCATCAGTAGCACAGCTGCCATTACCTCAATGACTACAGCGACCATTAGCCCAACAAATGCTCCAGAGCTCAAGCCCCTGATCGTCCTCAACAGTGACATTGTTACAACCAGTATTCATCCAGCCACCATTGTGCCATCTCCATCTTTTATCTCCTCACCTTGTTTTACAGAGACAGCTTCTACTTCACCTTCCCTTGGCTCGACTAGCAACACAGACCTCAACACGTCGCGCCACGTAGGCCGTAAAGCGCCGACATTCTCATCGGGTGTCATACCCTTTCGCCTTAGCAATGTGCCGCTTAGCAACAATCAGAACCTCCTTGGAATCTCGTCCTCTTTCCCCCCTACTTCCTCCTGCCTGACTTCTTCCATTTCCCCCTCGTTATCCACAACAACCACGTCAGGAGCTGAAGGGCAGAGCCAGAAAGGAAACGAGGAGCAAACCAGCACCGCCTTGTTCCAGGAGATCCTGAAGCGGCAGGAGGAGCAGGCCTACCTGGACCGGGTGGCTCGGCGCCGCGTGGAGGCCAGGGAGAAGAGGCGCGAGAGGAGGGAGGTGCGGATGGCGGAGTCCCTCGGCAGGATAGCCACAGCCGTGGAGCTTCTCTCCTCCAAACAGGACACAGTCATCGCCCTCCTGCAGAGACTGGCTGACCGGAAGTGATGGACAGTGAAAGGCTGCGTAGCTCGTTCTGAGAGCTTATGGAAACTTGTTAAAACTCCTGCCATGTAGTGACCCAGTCTGAAAAGGGTTTTAATTTCTTGAACTGAATGTAAATAAACATTTATAAAATCATATGAGCTGCTCCCTTTTTTAAAGGAGGGTGTTAAAAACATTCTCAGAATCAGAAATATACAATTACAATTATACTACAATATATAGTAATATATCAGGGGAGCAAGTGACTAATTACAACTACTACTTTTTGGTTACCTGTACTTTGAGTATTTTTTTCAAGTCTAATCTTGCTTGTACTTTAGTATGCATTACACTCTTTAATCTACTTGGTTGCCTTTGCAATCATAATTGAGAACAATTTGAATTAACATCCTTTCATCTGTATCTTGTAGCCAATAAGGTAGCTGATCGCAAATGGGCCAATGAAAACCATGACAAATGAATGAAAAAAAAAAAAGCTGCAATGGCCAGAGGTTTGGAGCGGGAGTTGGGAGAAATTTGGACTGAAAATTTAGAGAATGCAGAAAAAAGGGGTCTATAAATAAGTGTATTAAGATGCAAGAATATTCTAAATAAGTGTTTTGGTTGGTTGAAATGTTGTAGCTGCAGCAAACTTAACAAACTAATCAGTCCAGCATGATGAGAAATGAAGGCTGTATTTTAGTCTGGGAAATTTATTTTATTTTACTTTTTGCTAGGACTGCACATAACAATTATTTGCATTATCGGTTAAATTTGAATGTCCCCTTTGGGAAACAGTAATCAGTATTTTTCACCAGTCTCTAGCATGTTATGGACCAAACAACTAATCGATTAATCAAAAAAAATAATAATGGAATTGTATAATAGTAAAAAACATTCCCCACTCTAATGTACAGGCCTCATTTCCCATCATGCTTGCTGGACTGAGTAGTTTATTAAGTTTGCTGTTTAATGCTACAAAATGCCAATGTTGTATGCAACCATCTGGCAACCCCCAGAAACCTTTTCATAATCTCTTTGGGGGTCCTGACGCCCAGGTTGGGAACCACTGCTTTAAGTCCTGTCAGCTGAACCCACTTCAGATTCCCACCATCAGGACATCTTTAAAATCCATAAAATGTATTGGCCACCAGATGGCGCACTTGGATCAGTAGGAGCTTTCACACCCTCAGAATGGTACAAAGTTATGCAATTATATAAAACTGAAATAGTTTCCCTGTTGTTTTCATTGCCGACCTGAGCCTCAGAATTCACTAACAAATGAAAGGCAGACAGATTTATGAATACATAAACTAATTCACTGCCATGAATAAAGTCATTTACCAAGTCAGAAATCTCTACACTACAAAAACAAAAAGTTTTAATTTCAAATAGTGTGTCTTGGCCATGTTAAAATTTGAACTTGACACGTTAAGGTAATTTTGTAGTGATTCAAAACAGATAAACTTTTCTCGTCAAATAAACCTGAACAGTAATTCAGTTGTAAACGAGAAAACATGTTCAATAAGCTCAAGAAATTAAGCAAGAAATCTGATTGTCCTAAAGTGTGTTAGAGACAAACAGCAAGTTTTCATCATATATGTTTTCTTGAGACTATAAAGAAGAAGGGTCTCAGGAGAGTTTTAACAATGCATGCTGGGAAGCCTGCTAATATGCTGATCATGTTAGAAATCTCAAGTTTACTTAATTTGAGCAAATCAATATGTAAGTCAGGTTAACAAGAAAAAAAAATAGTTGAATAACTAAATTCCCATGTTACTTTTTTTTTAAACATTGTATACAAATGATCATGAACCTGTGAAATACAGCATTACAGTATATGACTTAATTGGTTTCCATCATTTAACTACCAGTTAAGTTTGACTGCACATGAAGTTGTACTTTTAAAGTCAACAGTTAATTTCTATTGGACAGCTTTTTTCAGACACTTGGACCTCTTGTGAAACTTTTAACTACTGAGCCAGAGTCCTGCCCTCATTACATACCCGTTACATACTTTCAGTTTCACTTTCTTCAGCAGCGCTGAGCACGGAAACTTCACTAAGACCAGTCAGACTTTACCTGTTTCCCAGAAACTTATTTAACTACAGATATACTATACAAACATGGGAATTGGCAATGTGGATGATAACACAATAGCTGGACCTGTTCCTGCCGTCATCCCTGAAAGCATGATGCCTGGTGCAGAGCATCAAGATCCGGAGGAAAGTAAGTATGAGGGTCGAGTGAACTTTTAATGCTTAAATATATTCGTCTTCCTGCTTTCAGCTGCTCATAAAGACAACAGTCAAATGGTTTACAATCAACTGTACCGCATTTGAAAGGATTTACTTTTGTTTCATGGGCCAGCTCATTGTTACTCATCACATGACTTTTAATCACGTCGCACTTTGTCAGCACATGTTGAACAGCTGCAGGCACGTCTGTAACTAGAGAAGGGAAAAAGCAATGGGAGGTGTCTGATTTATTTTTGTCTCTCCAAGACTTACGCGTCTAAATCATCTTTGAGGGCAAACAAAGTAAAAAAAAATACCACTCCAACAAAGTCTTCAGTAATAGTTCACTTTTCAAGTTTTGGCATTTGATTTACTCTTTGCTAGCGTTTACTTTCTCTTATCATTGCATCTAAAATAGCTCAGTAAATTATGTTAATTATATGTGATAAAACATTTAGAGTCATAGTTAATTATAATTATTGCATTTTAGCTATTAGATATACATGTGGGTCATTGTCAAAGTTGTTAAAATGCTCTGTGAGCGGGTCAATATAGGCTCTGAATAGAATCAGTGATCTTTGTTAGCAATAAACATGTTATCTTCATCATTTTGCCCAAAATGAGAATTTAATTCCACACAAAGATTATTAAAGATTTGAAATGTTTATGCATAATTTTTACAAATACATTTTAAAATTAAAAAACAAAACAAAACAAAACTATCTGTATCTGGTGGGGATCCTTGCATGCTGGTATACTGCATTTGACACAATTATTTACAGTTGTTTTTTTTTTTTGGGGGGGGGGGTACATCTGACATTTTTTCTTTTGATCCCATTTAGGTGCCAGCCTACACCTCCCCATTGCTTTAATGATCTGTGTTGAAAGTTAGGGAACTGATAATAAGCATTAATAATTGATAACAAGTAAGAGTCTAATAACCATCAGACCATTTCAGCTGTGTATCTACAACACATATCAACACTTAAGTACAAAAATGCAAAATCAAAAACATGTCCTACATGGCACATGAACATGTAAAAATGTACAAACACAGAAGTGTAAGACTTTGAACAATTAATAGATTTATCAATCATGAAATTATCAAACTTCCAAATATTACGATAAGAGTCGCTAATTAGGTATGTAAATACATCCACAACAACTATAGTATCAGCTGGCTATCAATTAGGTCAATATGATTGTAATAGTGCTCTAATAGCACTTTGATTTGCTATGTGCTAGGCTTGTTTGTGTTGAAAAGAAATCTTGAAGATGGTTAAAAGATGTTGCCAGGGGACCTGTAGCTACAGTCACATCTTTAGGCAAGGCAGTTTTATTTGTATAGCACAATTCATACACAAGGCAATTCAAGGTGCTTTACAAGAAATTAGAAATACATTAAAATAAAACATAAAAGGAACATTAAAATTGCATTTGAAACCTCAAAGCAAGACAATAAATAGTGAAAAACATTACAACAGCAGACAAATATAAAAACAATAGCTACAGATTATTCTAGCACTAAGTCACATATCCACTTCACTGGTAAGCTGCAGTAAACAATAATGTTTTAAGCCCTGATTTAAATGAGCTAACAGTTTCAGCCGACCTCAGATATTCTGGACGTTTGTTCCACAGGTGGGGAGCAGAGAAACTAAAGGCTGCTTCACCTTGTTTGGTTTTGATCCTGGGAACACTGAGTAAACCTGTTCCAGATGATCTGAAGGGTAAATCAGAGATGTGTTTAGGCCCGAGACCATTTAGTGCTTTATAGACAAGTAACAAGATTTTAAAGTCAATCCTTTGACACACAGGAATCCAGTGCAGTGACTTGAGCACTTGTGTAATGTGCTCCACTCTCTTGGTGTTGGTGAGGACTCTGGCAGCAGCGTTCTGGACGAGCTGCAGTTGTCTGATTGATTACTCAGACCTGTGAAGACACCGTTACAATAGTCCAGCCTGCTGAATAATGGTTCCGGTGGAGTAGAGGAGGAGAGGTTCACATGCACTAACATGCACGCGTGGCCGGACTGGCTTACCAAAACAGAGGCTCTAGAACAGCACACACTGAGGGGGTGGAGAGGGCACAGAGGGGACTCTCTACTCCAGAGGTCAATACACCACTAGTTGTGTACATAGCAAAAATAAAATTCCTGACAGCTAATGAGGCTGTATTTCGCATTTAGCCCCTTTAACTCTTGCTATGTTTTTAAGGTGGTAGTAGGCTGATTTAGTAATTGTCTTTATGTGACTATTGAAATTTAGGTCTGAGTCCAGAACTACACCAAGATTTCTGACTTGATTTGTAGGTTTTAGTGTCTTGCTGAAAAACAACCTTTTCAATGATCTTTCCTAAAAAAGGTAGGTTTGATATTGGCCTGTAGTTATTTATTACTGAGGCATCCAGGTTAGGCTTTTTAAAGAGAGGTTTAATGACTGCAGTCTTCAGGGCCGTTGGAAAAAGGCCTGACTGAAGAGAACAGTTGACTAGCTTGTACGCAGAGTGTCAAGGCAGCAAAAAAAAAAAGTGCTAAATTAACTGGTGTGATCTTATGAGGCACATGTGAAATAGCCACTGTGTTGGAGTTACAGACTGTCTTATCTTTAAAATTTTGTCTGTGAAAAAAGAAGCAAAGTCATTGCATGCCTCGGTGGACAGCAGTTCAGGAGGGTAAATAAGATCCGTGCATTGTTGTTATTTTTGTTGATAATCTCAGAGAAAAAGGACTGCCTGGCCTTTTTTAGCTCCAAGTTATAGATGTGCAGACTTTCCTTATAGATGTCATAATGAACCTGGAGTTTGGTTTTTCTCCACCTGCGTTCTGCTTTTCTACATTCTCTTTTTTGAGCTTTTACCAGTGTGGCATGCATGGTGCTTTTTTCTTACCAGAGACAACTTTGACCTTCGTGGGAGCAATAGTCTGTAATATTTATAGCTTTAGAGCTGAAACTATGAACCAGGTCATTGACAGAGACTGAGGGCAGAGCTGGGAAAGTCCAAAGTTGTCCAGGATGTAGAAAACTTCTTTCATACGGCCATCTTTGGGATTATCAATATGAATATTAAAATCGCCCACTATAACAACACATTTAAAATCAATACACACAA
>JAJHUR010094935.1:0-18377 GCA_027495735.1 Lutjanus campechanus | reverse complement strand
AAGGGTGCAAGATTCCTCTCAGAAGTGGGGCAACAAGTGTGTGAAACTGCAGCAACATACAGCTGCAACAGCCACCTGACTATATGGTTAAAATTATAAACCAGCACAAAAACGACAATTACCAACATAATCTAACATGTTCTGAATAGACACACTGACAAATAGTAACATTTGCATGTTGAAACATTTAACTACAAACTACTCAGTCCGGCACTATAGGCATGATGGGAGATGTGGGCTGTTGCTACTCACCGCAATATTTTAACCTGCATTACAAACCGGTGCAGAGAGCCAGAAAGCAGCACAGTCTGCAAAATGTAGATAAGTTCACTTATTCATCGCCTTTCTATTGGGTGTCAATCTTTGCATTAATGTGCATATTGTGGAAAAAACGGAAATAAACCCTTCCGTGGTTGAGGGTACGTCTGTGAGACACAGCTGAGACACGAGCCTCCGTGGAGCTGGTGCGGACATGGGATTGACAGAAATGACTGAAACGTCTTTGTAGTGCGGTGAAGCAACTTTGCTCTCTTCCATTTTACAATGCAGACTCATACCTCTGCAGTTATTGTGGCAAAAGTAATGCAAACGTAGCATAATGCATTACTCTGCATAGATAGTAATACTGCAAAATAACTTCTTACTTTCAAATGAAACTTACCCAATACTGACTGTAATACAGAAAGTTTTTGCATGTACAGCTGCTGTACAAGTTGTGTTTATTTATTTCTCATAATCATATTTTCATTTAATTTTTTTGCATTCATTACATTAAGCCACAGTGACAAGGTGTTATTCTTCTTCTGTACTGATTACTATACGAGTAAACAAGCTTAGCAAGGCCGCAGAAAACTAGCCTTCTAAGGCTGTATTCACCAAATCAGGTGTTGCAGCAATTAGTGCATAGTTGAGCAGCCGTGTGTGTGAGTGTGTGTGTGCAGGGGTGTTTGTGTGTTTATTTAGGCTGAGAACACAACTGCTGTGACACAATTAGAAAATAAAGTTTTATTTCTCTGATTCACCAGCTGTCTTGCTACTATCACTTCCTTCTTCATGATGGCTAGACCACTGCTGCACTGTCTCTCTCTCTAAAACAATTGGACACAAACCAAAGGAAGCTTCTTGGCGTTGCTATTTTGTGGCATAAACTGCAAGCCAGACCTAGACATTAAAGCTGGTTAGATGTAATAAACCAAAACAGAGTATCATCATTTGATTCATGGACTCCACCTGGATAGCGCCCGGTTTCAGCGAGATTTAAGGCCAACTGGGGTCTGATCTGTGGCTTACTTGATTAGCTGCTGCAGCAGAATGTTGGGCTGCGTTTCTCCAAAAGTTAATTCTTTGTCAACTTTTCGCCAAAGGTGGCTGCATTTTCCAGGACCCTCCACTGCAGCCTGAACACACTACCTCCATTCATAATGGATGGGTGGACCGGCGTTTGTGGTGCAATGCCTGATCTGATCTAAATACAGCCTAATGTAGTCAGCTGTCTCTATCATGTGACCCCTGCCTTGTAGGTCGTAGTGATCCCTTGAGGGTCCTCCAACCTAGTTACAGCCATGAAAAATAGCTGAAGAAAAATGGCCACAAAAATTGGGACAAGATCAGCGCAGCTGTAGAGGTTGTTGTTGGGTCGACGCAGAGAAATAACAGGCACCACTTCACAATAAGACTACTCTTATAAATAACCCTCATAATTAGGTTATTAATTAGGTTGTATGCACTTTATAAATCATTAATAAGCTGTTACAACACATAAAAGAAAAAGGCAACAGTGACTTGTTGCTTGCCAAATAGTGAGCCCACAGTTTTCTGTACTGTTAAGCCTCAGATCTCACTGCTTACTGAGCTGACTAACTAACTTACCTGTCAGCTTCATGAGACAGTTGTTAATAAATTACTACATTTAACCACCACCAGCATATCTGAATAGTCAAAAAGTTTTTTTGATTAATCAGTCAGTTGTTTAGTCCATCAAGTTACAGAAAATTGTTAAAAATGTGTGTTGATCAGTGTTTTCCAAAGAATAAGATGGCACCCTTAAATGCCTGTCTTTGAGATGCTGAAAATCAGAAAATGTGGACATTTATTATTAAAACATGACTCAAAACAATTAATCGATTATCACATTTAATACTTCTAATATAGATATATTAAAACTGTGTTATAACTTGTTTATCAATGATTTATAGAGGTTTACATCCTAAAGTGGAACCAAAGAACCTCCCTTAAAAACTCATCAATCACCATATTAAGAAAAGATCAAAAAATTGAAATATAAAAGAATATAAAAAATCTAGATTCTAATGTCAAAAAGACTATACGCACAGACTGTAAACACTATGTACACCTTACACTTACAGATAAATGGAAAAAAATATTTGGATACATAATATATTTCCTCAATTATTTTGAAAAAACATGAAGTTGACACTGTAGCAACTGCTACCAGCTTCCATGACAACTGCAAATGAACCCAGCAGGACAGATAGATCCCTCACACCTGATTATTTCAAACAAAACAAACAATAAAAAATAAACTGAACACAATGTGAGGTTATTTGAATGAAGCAAAACAGCAATTCAGTACAATTATCTGGCTACTGGGCTACTCTGGCAACTGACCTCCTTTTTGTCGTAATTTGGTTGCACACATATATTTATGAAGGGCCGCTTTACGAGACAGACACACAAGACAGGTGATGATAGACTGCGTCTCAGTGGTGCATATCCCCCCCAACAAATCAAATTACTACAACCACAGAGGCTCCTCAGCCTGTCTGTCATAAACTACACTAACAATGCCTTTCCCTTTTTTTTGCCAGTAACATTAAAAGAATATGAGCAAAAAAAACTTAACTCCATTATAGAAAAACAGTACAAATAATTTTCTACTTCCGCTCTTGCAGCTGAAATCACAACGTGTGAAATTGCATTGAGTCGACTGCGAGATAAAAGCTGGCGTCAAATCATTGTACATGAGTCTGGAACAAACAGTGCACAGACGTTTCTGAGTAATACTTTTAAAAAAAGGGGGGGGGGAAATGAAGCAGATTCATTTCAGCTACATTACCCAGCATCCCATCCTGCCTCACTCTCCCCGCCGTCCACCTGATCAACATCACTGACCTTCTCCCTTTTTCTCCTCCTCCTCTGCTGCTCCGCATCCCCTCCAGGAGATCAATACGTACAGTTGGGTATGGATCACACCCAATGCTGCTAGTGTTTAAAATGTAACTCTCAGCCTGCTTCTTATTTCCTCTCGCTCTTGGATCGATAAGGAGAACACACGCATGAATCCGCCGCTGTCATCATCAAGCAGGCAGCCTCCTCCGGATCAATGGAGGCTTAAAAAATAACATCATAAACAACACCGTCGTCATCATTATACTCATCGTGTTTCCATATTTCTGAGCTGATAGAGAAACAGATGAGAATTCTAATCCAAATGATGCAGAAAGGGATGAAGTGTGGAGTGTAAATGAAAGCACTAACGCCACTAATGTCAGAAAGAAACACAGAAATCTAAAGATCACAGATTATTCACTGACATGTTTACATTGCCAATAACAAGACATTTCCTTTTTTTTTAACTCCTAGTTTTATTTAACTGAAACTTTAAGAGCCTTTTCGACTTTAAAAATACCAGACGCTTCACCCGAGCTGTACTCAGCATTCGGGGACATTGGCTGGGAGGTAGTGGCCTTTAACTAAAAAGTCTGTGTGCGTCTCATCCAGGCACAACGACAGCACAGCCATTCAGAGCACTGGCATTTGGAGAGGAGCGTGTAATGTGATTCCAGATGATGCAGTTTATGGGCATGATAGAGAGAGAGAGAGGAGTCGAAAATATCCACCCAACAAAATAAAAAACAACCCCTGAGTAACAAAAAAACTCACACATTGGTGATCCTGGGCAGAATAAAGGCTCAGTCACACAATGAATAAGTTCACCGTAGTCTCTAAAGTAGAACAAATTAACATAAAAACCTCATTATTTGGGGTCCCACAGTATTGAAGTGGAAGAAATGGGCTGGTACATTTCATAAGGTGACAAGGAAAAACACTGTCTTTACACCAAATAAAAGAAAGTTTTGTATTTATGTTATCTGGGCTATGCATGAACAAATATATATTCCTTTTTGACACAAAATAACTGACAGACAAACAGATGAAGAGTGTGGCAGAGAGAGACTTGGCAGCCAATGAAATGAGCTGTTTTCTCATTTCAAGCAACATCAGATCATTTTCCTTTTTTTTTTAACATCAAAACAAAAAACAGGAAATGGGTCATTTTCCTTTTTCTGTTTTATTTATTTATTTATTTATTTATTTTAAAGGGAAACAGCTTGTTTCCCAATTTTGATTTTCTCATTTTAGAATTTAAAATCTGTTGGCCGCCAAGTAAACGGACTGTTATCCAACAGTCCAACGTTACTCGCTGCATTTTTGGCGTCAGTTAGACCAAGGGTGGGCAATCAGAGGATTTAAGACTCAGACTGTGATCTCAAGGAGGTTTCACACCGCCGAGCACTCGCCATCTTGAAAACTGGCTACCCCCTGAAAACCAAAACGTTTTCACAAGCGTCTGCTGCTATCGTGCTCCAAGGCACGTGATGACAGGCAGGTGCTTCGGTGAACATCGCAGCGGTGGTACGACCCGCCAAAAAGTCGACACATCAACACGTGCACTAGCTTGCAAATCTCTATATATGAACGTGCCAACAATAAAAGGAAAAACATGGCTCCACTTTAGGTCTGGGTATTGGTATTCACTGCCTTTAAAAGTATCGATTGAAATAAGCCAGTGCCGAGTAGTATCAAAACTTCTCCAATCAAACAATACTAGCATTCAGTCCTTTTGGTACCCAGATGTAGAAAAAAGTGTCTGGAGGCGACAAGTTACTGTGGCGCCATGTAAAAAGGCCTTAAGGCTTCCACAGTGTACTTTTCAGGGGGATGTTTTGTGGTATTAAATGTCCTCTTCCAACCTTCACATAACCTCACTGACTAGAGGATCAACGCTACATGAACAAACCAATCGAGTGATGGAGCCAACTAGATGGTTCTGCTGATTAAACTAATTAGTCCAGGCGGCTCCTCCTTGAGTGATGCATTGTGAAAAACACAGTTTAAATTGTGAGAGTGTGAAATTATTACTTTTTGATTAGATTATCTTTTTATCTATTAACTCATGTTTTAATGATCATTTTGACCTGTGTCGTATCTTGAATATTGTGTTTTAATGGTGCAAATGCACATATTCACAGGCTACTTGCAGGGCATTTCAAGATTCAGAAATAAGATCATAAGTTAGATAGTGGATTGTGATTGCAATTAAATAGATTGTGATATTATTTTTTGGCCAATTAGACCACAGAGAGTTCAACCTCTGTGTCATAATTCTTTCATGAAAAAACTGCTATGAGTCTCAAATGTCAGATCTTCCTGTAGCGCATCACACAACAACAACCTCCCAAAATGCAACTTTTAACAAGAAAGAAAACATATTAGACTAATAAACAATCCATTGCGTGCATGTGAGGTGCAGCTGGGCCTGATGAGACTCCACACCGAGACATTCTTGAGCCTTCAGCTCTCATAAAGGCGAGTTAGTGCTCCACCTGCTACAGTTGTGCACACTGGACTTTTCTAAGTCTTTTACACAACTGTAACTGAAATGCTGTGTTTGGCTACCATACAGATGCACTGAATGCACTTAGCAAGAAAATCACATCAAATACATTTTGTGAATGAAGTAATTGTATCTAAACTTACCCCTGAATCTGACAATGATGTTAAAATAAACGGAAACACTGCTTTTTTTTTATGAGTAATTCTACTAAAATTAATAAAAGTCAATAAGTATCAAGCTGATAAAAACAAATGTATTTTTACTGAGTTGTTAGTTGAGTTGCTAGTATTCCAAACAAAACGCTGGTCTCCTGGGCAATGGCCGGTTTTGTTCCATCCTGCGCTAACGCATCTGTTGAAATCACAAGTATTATCTAGAACGGCCACCATGAGCTCCAGCGGCCGCCTCACAGCCAGAACACAACACGACCACGCCTGCTGGAATTAAAAAGGCTAATAAATAGAGATCACGTTGATGAATGTAGTGCACATTCCGTTTCATTATTCTTAGGAGCATCCAGATTATAATCAACCTACAGTATAATCAGTGTACAGACACACATTAAACTGAGAAGCCTTAATGCACTATATGTAAATGTTTTTAATTTCCCCACATTCTGCAATAATCCACTAAATGAGCCTCTCTATAAAACATTTTCTGTGTGTAATTACAGCAGTGACATTAAACTACAGTTGGAACAGGCTACAATTCTCAGTCGAGGCAAAGCTGCTGCACAAAATCAATCAAACAGTAAAGTCACAAGCCTGGCTCCTCTTTCCTCTCTGTCTCTCTCTCTCTCTCTCTCTCTCTGCTTGTCTCTTTGTCAACCCGTCTTTATCTGATCCTCTGTTCTCACCACGTCTCTGATACTTCAAAAAAACACCAACTCCACAATCGCATCTATGTACAGCTTGACTGCAGCGAGCACAGTTTTACTATGAAAATAGTCGACTACACTGCCTCGCACAGGTAGCAGAGACCTGTCCCTGTATGACTCAGCTGCATGCAGCAGGTTCAGCTTCGTCATTCTGATGTTCAGATTCTGTCTTTGTGGATGTTGTTTGAAAATATCAGCAGCTAGACGTAAAGTGTGCAAAATTAATTTGTCTCTTACATCACTGACCTATTTTACAAGTGATGATGACTGTGTCGAGATGGTATGGGGGAAACTGCATAGTATGTTTCCTCATTAACAGCAGGCCTATCTCGACCATATTTATATGTACGAATGTATTATGTGGCACATTCCACATAACATATGCATCATAATCTAATGAGTTATTTATTTGCCTTTTTTTTTCCTTGCTGGGGCTTTAGTTTGGGGCCTAATTATTTGTTGCTGGGGATATGGAATTTAGAAAAGACATGCATGAATAAGTCTAGATGCTAGACGGCATTTGAGAGCTAATTTCAAGCAACATACGCCTACAGAAAACACTTGAACATCCAATAAATTAAACACTAGACTGCAAAAGAAATTATTTGTAATAATAAGTGAAGGCTTAAGATTTGTGTTTCTAATAACTTAAAAATGTTGAGTGGCAGCAGATCTTTTTTTTTTTTCTTTTTTCCATCAATTCATAAAGGAAATAAGGTCCCTAAAAAGGTCCCTTAAACAGGTACAGAGTTTAAAGTTTTGAGGAAAATGATTTTGAATTTTATGAAGTCAATGTCAAGAGATATATTTTTTTAAAAGTTAACTGAACATGAAATAATGGGTTTTTATACTTAAATATATCACGTTCTGTGATATAGAGGGGTGACAATGCTGAGTTGAATTTTACTGAAAATATTTGAGTTGGCTTAATCAACTGTGATCAAAGAGTACATGTAACACTAACTCCAAATATCTAAGCTCTGATAACCTCCAACTTTTCAGTTTACGAGCTCAAGAAAATTGTGCCAACTGACTGCCTAATTTTTTTGAGCACTGCTAACATATTAGGCTTTATAGTGTACACACCAGCAATAACAATTACAGTTTTAATATTCAGCACTCTGACAGCACTGGTGGATAGGACCCAGGTGCAGGCAGAGGGCAGGTAGATCAGAAATGGACTGAAATTAAAGGCAGAATAGCAGGGTGCCAGCTGGTGTTGTGGTTCCCCTTACATGTACCTGAAGCCAACCTGAGCCCTAGTTATCTGTGCAACTTATAACCACAATGTTACCCAAAACCTTACCCCAACCACGGGGGGCGGGGCTATGAGAAACAAAGCGGGAATAGACCTCGACCTAACAGGAGCTACTGTAGCCTGTCACAGGTGGTCTCTCTACTCCCCACCGCTGTCTGCCTGCCTCCACTTTCTTATTTTGCTACTTTCTGGTTCTTTTTAACAAAGTCATTTGATGCTGAAAAGATTCATCACACTGTTAAGATACCAAAGCAAATTAAATAACAGCACTTAGGTAAGTGCCCCCTGCGTGACACAAGCAATGGGTGATTCTAGCGCACAGACGCTTGCTATGACAACTGGAGAAACAGCAGTCGAGTAAAGAAATCAGGATTTTGTTTTAGTGCTGCCCACAGGAATGTGATTTATGTGATGTAATCTTCTGATGATGAAATGAGGCCAATCACAATTTTCCAGTTTTGGTTAGATGTCTATTCTGCCCTACTTTAGTCTAGTCTATTTCTCAAAGAGTCTTTGATAAGCCTGTTTGAGTTTGGTCAAACGGGACTGTTCAGATCAGTTTACAGCACTCGCAGGAGTCGAGTAGCTGTACATCTGACTGACCGTTCTTTCATCATCATAATTTTGTTGCTTGTTATCATTGGACAAATATTGCCAATTTGGGGCAAAAAGGTTGAATAGGTTATTGTAGTTATAACCATAGTTGTAGAGCTGCCGGAGCGCACCGCAACGACATACATTTTTTCTGCAGGTGAGGAAACAGAATATTCACAGTTTGAGTTCGAGTTCAATCTTTTAAGTTCTTGAAGATTGAATCATCACTGAAACGCATGTCCCTGATCAGACAGAGCAGTTTTCTGTAGTGAGAGTTTGATGCAGACTCACAGCGGCGGCAGAGAAAGAAAGAGAGTGAGTGCGCATGTGGACTGACTGCTGCGTACTATTCTCAACATGATTGAACTATTCATAAAGCCAGTCTAATGTCTGATCGTGTGCTCAGCTATAGTTGACTAAAGTATGTACGTAGAACGTAGAAACACTGGCTAAATGATGTGAAATGAGCCACAATTTAAGCGTGCGTGTACTCGCATGTGCGAGTGGGTCATAGGTGCACTTCGGTACTTGAAGCTACTACAAGGAGTTTTTAACTGGTTATGAAAGGGTCTAAATTTAATACTGATGCCTCTATGTGACCTACATAAGCAAACAAGACCATCTGTGAGAAGTTTGGCTATTTCTATTATCTTTAATGCCTACCACTAGATCGAATTCTCAGTGAAATCAGATAAAATGGGCCTGTGTTTACTCTTTCCCAGCCAAAGTTACAGTGAGTAGTACATTAGCCAGATAAAAGGAAGTATGACAATGATATTTTGTGCTTATGGTTGAAGAAACAGTACCGCTTTTGTCCACAAATCAAAACAACATGAAAGTTCCCTGTGGTAGCTTTGAACAAACAGTACTACATCTCTGTGTAACAAAGTTATTCTGCAGTAACTAAGCTTATTTTCTATAGTAAAGCTAATTTTGTAGTGTAGCATCTTGATCACCCCCTGGTGGCTGGCAGCAGTATAGGTCATAAATCCAGCCAATGTTAACAGATTGGACACAGGGCAAACTAAAACATAAACAGCACACATCAAATACCTTTTTCCCAAAGAGGGTTTCTGTCAGGTAGCTCTTATCACGCTGATGTTTATTCAAGTGTTCATTTTTCTGTTTAACTTGGTTTTAAACTAGTATTTTGATGCTATGGAAAAAGGGTTTCATGCCACGGTTGACAGCTGAGTTCTGCTCGTGACTGAGTCGGCTGGCTTTGCGAGCAGGATCTTAAAAAGGACAGCTCCAATTCTGGTCCACAACTGCGCAGACTCTGGCTCCAAATAACGTCACCAGTGCGAGACGGCAGGGGTGGATATTTTGGCTTTAGTTTGGTGCAGTGGGAGGAAGTGGAGCCGCAGCATTCATCTTTATGTCGGTAGCTTTTATAAGATGGAGACTGCTCTTTGATGAGTTAAAGGAAAAAATATCCATTTCTAAGTGTTGTTTTTGTAGTTTTCGCCTTCATTTTGATTAGTTATTTTTTTAAAAACCCTATTCACCAACAAAGCTTGAGTTGTAAAAGAACATTATTCTTTGTCTGACAGGCCTGATATTGTCTGGAAACATTTTACATGGAACTATAATACATTTTTCAGATTGCCTCTGTGGGAGAACTCTTTTTCCTTCAAAGGACTATTAGAGACCATTCTTTGAAAAGAGTTTTTCAATTTGATCAAAACAGGTAATAGTTCTCAGTAAAGCTGCATTCCTCGGAAAAAAAAAACATCTCTGTTAGTGTGTGTGTATTGAGAGGCAGAGGGAGAGCCACAGTGCTGGCAGCCGAGCGCCCTGACAGCTTCTGGGTAATGGGCCCTCGCTGGGCTCGCTAGACGGGTCGCATTTTTCCGCCAGACGAGTGGCGGTGGGTCTCGCTGGGTGCTGCGGTCACAGCCAACGCTTATGCACGCACACGCGCGTACACATGCTCGCCGCTCAGCATCCGATTACCAGACAAATGTCGCAAATGCGCACAGCCAAAAGAGGCAGATAAATAGCCGGCTCTGGGAGGCCTTTCCTTAGCCAGCAGAGTGGAGTGGACACCACGGTGCCACTGGGGCTCACATATCTGTATCTACTGGGTGTGTGCTCACTGTCAGAGGTCCACTTGGACGATTAGATAAAGGGACAGTAGCCAGGGAGCAACAGAGAGACATTCTACTCATGTTCTCTAGGGTATTTCCTCCCTTCTTATATTTCTTTGGTGCAATTCACAGACAAGTTACTCCGCTTATTTCAGTGCATGAGATCAGAGTCAATCAACATACAGCTGCAGGGTTGGTTTTAAAAATGCACCAAAAACTCTTCGAGCTTCGAGCATGGCCTGTGTCGGACTGGTGAACATGTTTTCATATGTCCAACAAAAACCCACCTGAAACCGCTACAGGGCTCAAAATAACAACTCTTCACTGTGCTGCTCTGGCAGCCAAACCTTGTGTTACGATCTGAAAGACGTTTGACAACTTTGAGAGGTCAGATAAAGACGGTGAAGACGGATGGAAACTGACAGATGGCAAAAAAAAGACAAGAGAGTGAGCTAATAAGACAAGAGACTATTAAAGTGAATGGCGGGGAAACTGAATAACAAAAGGAGAGGTGAGGTCTAAAAGGCCAAAAAAAAAAAATCTGTCTCTTCAAATGGAATCTCACAAAAAAGAAAACTTTATATCAGTTCAGGAATTAGGAATTTTAGCTATTTAAGTGATAGTTTGTATTATTTGGTGTGGTTTTGTATCAGGCACTTATCCATAGTCAGTGTATTACCTACAGTAGATGCCAGTCAGAACAAGGAAGCTCAGCAATGAACTGCTACGGACAGGGTCAGCAACAAAACGTTCTTAAGCCACTTAAAAAAAATCAATATCAGTTTAAGTGTACACTTTATTAAGAACATTTTCAGTGCTTTAAATTGTCGTCAAACAGCCTTTTCTGACAGGAAGACGCCGCTATATAAGCCAAATATCCCTCTCTTCAAACCAACCAAACTCCACAGGTGAAATCAGTAATTTTACCCTACACAACACAGGTGTTGCTGTCTTGATCTGTTAGTTTGTTTGCGTTGTTGTATGACTTTGGTGAATCTGAACTAACCCTTTAAAACACAGAAGTCACACAATAACACAGACAAATTTACATATCGAGGCAGTGGTAGACCAGCAACCCCAGTGTTCTGTGAGGTAGAATTACCGATTTTGCCCGTGGAGTTTGGTTTGTTTTGGAGAGAGAGTGATATTTGCATACATAACGGCAGTTTCCCGGCAGAACACTTCTTTTAAGTGGCTAAAACACCCTTTGTTGCTGACCGCGGGGGTGTGCCAGCCACGATCTACTGTATAATACACTGACTATCAATAAATGCCTCATTCAACCCTATTTCAAATAATCCTAACTATCCCTTTAACCATAACAATAGTAATTCATCATTTCCCCCCCTTCATTCCCAGCTCTTATGTCATGTAGGCCCAAAATAACAACTGAAGTATCACTTGCAACCCTGACATTTGAGGCGGAATGATCCTTTAACCCATGAGGCAACATATGTCACGCTCTTCTTTCCGCAGACAAAAACATTGTCTCAGTTAGACTGATAGAGCCACACACACACACACACACACACACACACACACACACACACACACACACTCAGTCACACAGTGGATTTGTGCTTTTTGAAGTGATAAAGCAGCAGCATATGTCGTGGCAGACACTGTGACCTGTGGTGACTGATTAAAACTGGAAACAAAGGCAGAGCTGAAGAGCTCATTAGCACCTCTGAAAGTCTTTATCTTCCACAACACAACAGGAGCAGATTCCTGAGCTGCCGGCACCCGCTGCACTTAAACACTGATTCATAATTCAACTTTTCTGTGCTTTAACCCGTCTATCATGGGGACAGACTTCCATTATTTTGGTGACTTCATCGCTTGCTTTTTAACAGAAAACCAAATATCAAAAGACAAAGAGAGTCACATGAAAGGACTTCTAACTTAAAAACCAGTGGAAATTTTAGTGCACGACTCAAATTAATTGGTTTGCAAGATTCTTTTCACAAAAAAAAAATGTCTGTATTTTCAGTAGTTACAAAGGACAAAGTTTTATTGTCTCTCCTCACCTAATTCAATACACGACAAACCCATGAAAGGCCAGACTGAGCCCCGTTCTGCAGTCCCGTGTTCTATTGTTTTCTTACTTTCTATCAGCCAAGGTGTCTGAAAACCCCACACAGCCATTGTATTATCTCTGGTCATGACAACAGTGGTTATATTATATCTACTGTGCCTCAGTCTGAGAACCTGTGGTTTGTCTGGAGTAGAAACTAGAGCTGCTCCTTGGGGAAAGCCAATAAGCCTGCATGTGAAGGAGTTCTCAAAGAAACACTAATACAAGCTGCCTGAGCAGAGCAGTTTCAGATATTATATATTATTACAAATGCCAATATGAACTGTCTTGTGATAGTATTATCCTCCTAATGATACATTAATGAACTCTGCAGAGAGGGGTGATTGAGTTGATTATTCCTGACCATTTGGATAACAATGAATTAAGAAGAAACAAGTACTATGTAAACAAAAAAGCTCTTTTTTTTTTTTTTTTAATAATCTAACATACCTTGCTAAAGCAGAAAACAAAATACCAGCCAAAACATATCCACGCCATGGTAACGTGCTAACTTAGAACAATGAAAATAAAAGAAACAAACATACAAAGAAGGTAAAACAATTCAAGCTAATAAGCAGACCTTATGTTGTCTCTGAAATCAGGTATGAATTGTCATTCTTAACAATGTAATTTGCTGAAAAGCAATGAAATAAATTTTGATTAAGTATGTTTGAAAGGAACACTTTTTAGCTACTTTTTATGCTAGACAACTCACAGCGCTAGCTAGCTAACAACATACCTGTGTATGTTGTTAGCTAGCTGAATATAAGTTACATTGAATATAAGTAAGCAGCAGTAATTCTGACCAACATAACACCAGTTAGCTCTTGCTAGTGGTGAGAAATCCCCTGATTCCTGCACTGTATCAGACATGGTGAGCACACGACTGGCAAAAAACAGCTTTTAAAATCTAACATACTTTGCTAAAGAAGAAAACAAAATACTGTATGAGCCGAATGTATCTGGACCATGCTAACCTAGCCTACTTTGCTAACCTAGCTAAACAAAAACAGAGGAAATACAAGGAACAAACATACAAAGAAGGGAAATAAATCACTTTCTACAACCAAAGTAGCATTATACATCAAACTCAAAACACTGCAACAACTTTGAATTTAGTTTCACTTCCACCAAGTTGCTGAAAGCTCATAGTTTAATTGCTGCACACAGTGTCAATACATCTCGCCACAAACACTACAAGATGAATTTCTGTACATGTGTTGTAGCTGCCAATTAAATTCTGCCCCTTCTGTTCACTGGGACAAGCGGTGATGAATAAAACTATTCAGAACGGCAACAATACTAATGTTTCAGAGGTAATTGAACAATAAATCGTACAAGCTCGAGGCACTACAAACCTCCAGCATATTGCCTTAGTGGACTCGGTGTTTCGCCAAACCATTTGTCCATTTGGTAATTACTTCCAAGTCAAAACAAAGTGGATAGCCTATAAAAAGCAGAGGAAGACAGTGCAATCCACAAGACGCCCCGCTCCTCACTAAATAATAAACCCATCTAATCGAGTTAACAAGATGGCAGCCTTTACTCCATCTGCGTGCAGCTGGGTGATGAAGTAGCAGACATGTTTTTTGGACTCCACACCTCTTTCATCTCCCATGTTGCCGCTGTTTTAAATGGGGGTCCTCAAACGCAGCCCTGCGACGCCGTTGAGGAGCTAAATGCATGCGCCGGTTAATTAGTCTCGTGAATGAATCGGTTTTGGACCATCTCTCTGCTCTTTGTTGGTCCACCCCTCAAATTGAAACGAGAATTACAATGCGGGCAGATGAGTAATTAGTTCGAGACGGATGGAATCCCCGCTCGCTTAACGGAATCAAAGAGGAGAAAAAGATGATGGATTGTGTGCGTTTATTTATGTGTGTGTATGAGCGGGACAGAGAAATGGAGACAGAGGCTTTAATCGCGTTACATTGTCCTGAGAGGCAGGCTAAGTGCATTAGCACCATTGTGTCAGGAGTGCCGTTTTCACATCAGGACTCGTATGGAATGTGTAGAATGCGTTTCTATGAGCTCAGAGCGGAGATGAGGCTCGGGTCCAAACTCAATCAGCAGCAGCTAATATGACAGTCTCTTCGCATTGTGTACAGTTTACTCCCTCTCATCACAAAAGAAGAAGGCTCTGAACAGACCAGTGGACGCCTGTGACAGCTGCACATTGTTTGCTTCTTTGTGAGGAGTAATTGCTGTTTTTAATGGACAATAAATGGCACGTCATGTTTGCAAAGCTGAGGATTTGATTTTCGCCATTAGACCTGAGCCAAAATTCATTTAAACTACGGACAGCAGCTGCTTTGATCAAACTGGGGTGTTAAACTGACAGAATTGGTACAATTCTGCTCTCTAATGTTGCAAAATAGGGCTAGGCAACATGGGGGGAAAAAAAATCAGATATCCTTTTATTTTTGACCAAATGCCTGAACATCGGTACTGCAACAGTATTGTGTGGATGACTAATGGGTGCTTTGCAAAAAATGAAGGCAATGAAATTTTCAATAAATAATCATCAGTAATGTGGATACAAAGGTTACGTGAGCAAAGGCAACAGAAGTTCAGACAATTACATCACTTTACTGCGGCCATTAAAACAGGGGTGTCAAACGGTCGGCCCAGGGGCCATTTCTGCTTCTCCATCCCCTCCCTCTGGCCCGCAATATGACATCAAAAATATTATATAATCCGGTATGTAATGTATTTCTTATCACGTCAAACACTGTGGCAAAGTGGAATACCAAGTTATTTAAGTGACATTTATGATCGTGACCATTTTTACTGGATAGCCCAGACTGAGGCCACTTGTTTTGTCAGAAGGGCACAACTGACCTGAGTAGTCAGAGTACACAAAGTAGTAGCGCACAAAAACATGTCAATATTTGTTTATATTTTTGCCATATTAGCTCCATTAAAGGTAGCCAATTTAGCTATTAGCAGCTCCTGTTTGTAATGTATAAATGTATATACAGACAACTATCACTGAATTACTCTGATACTGAAGAAAACTAAAAAACTTGATGATTCTCAAGCAAGTTGTGGAGTTTTAAATGGCATATTTTTGTGGATTTATGGATGGTGCATCACTTTCTGGCAAAGTTTGTCCCCTAAAATTGAAAGTCTTTAGGAGAAAGTGTGAGACAAAATACTACTTAAACTTTAATATATACTATATACTAAGTTTAGCAGAAATTTGATCGGTATTTGTTTCAGTAACATGGTGTCAGTGCCATAATTGCAAGAAAGTGCTAATTTAACTATTATTATTATGGATTCCTAGAAAGGGGAGCTACAGGGTGCGCCAAACTCAGTGTTACAGGGGCACTGGCCCTTGTTGACCCCGCTTTAGATCTGCCCCTGCCCCTGCCTATTTGACAAAAGCAAAGACAAAACTTACAATGCTCAGCTTGCCTTTTACATCAGAAGACTAGTGACCACTTAAAAGTGACAGAAGAGTTGCTGTGTTTGTGTCCAGTGCACGACTAACTAATGCACATAAACATGTACAGAAATTACTGATGAAAACATGTTAGCAATGAAAAGAAAAAAAGTTCTTTCTAAAATATAAAATCTTTGGATGTGACACTGTAATACAGGTTATATAAAACCCCACATTGAAGCGTCCATTATTTCCATGAGAAATGATTTGATCAGTTACATTATCGCATCAAATCCAGATTAACTCTGTTTGAATCAGACGTGTCAATCTGATATCAGATTTCTTTGAAGTTCAAATCCCCCCTGCCGCAAAGTGATCTTGATTCAGTCCTCGTGCACCTCTGAGCTTAGAGGTGCTACAGTACGTGGAGTTAATAATGTGCAGTTAGGGGCTTCAGGATGGCAACTTGATCCCGTCAATAAACTTAAGTCTGCCGGTGAGATTTTGACAGATCTATATCCTTTCTTAAGGCACGCCGCACACATACAATTAGGCTGTGAGACACATTACATAAGAAGTTACCATCCTTGAGCTTTTATTGTACTTATTTTCATAAAAATGACTCATGGTGAGCAACATGTTTTATAAAGTGATTACAACCTAATTGCTTCATGTCCTCTTCGCCTCCCTGTTGTTATTCTGCATGATGAGCAAGTCGAGGGATAATAATAGTGTGAGCTGATAACAGCTAATATGTCTTCTTGAAATGAGGTCAGCTAAAGTGAACACAACGACTAGAATGAAGTTATATAAGAACTTGATAGTAAAGACAGCTCTTTTGTGTCGTAAAACAATGCAAAACAAACACTGTCTTCAAGAGCTGGTGGAGAACAAAACAGAGCTAAAAGAAGAGTGAATATTAAGACTTAGATTCAAGGGTGGTACTGATGGAAATTACAGCTCTTTGAAGGGAGCTAAATCTTACGGCTCCGTTCCTTTCCTCTCCTGTAAATGGACAACTCAACGTTCTTTTTTCTTTTCTTTTATGCAGCTGGGATTACTGAGTTTTTCTGCCAAATAAGCACGAGTAGGGGAAGATCTGGATCAGATCCAAACTTAGAACATCCCTCCAAGAAAATTTCATTTCATTTTTAGATTTAGCAGCACTAAACTACTTGTATTGCTTGACCTAATGTCAGTGATCTGCACTGTAAAAAAAATACACAAGGTGACACCGTACGTCTCTGCTTTGTCAGTTGATTAATTTTAAAAACATTGAATTTATCCTCTGTACTAAATGTGTTATGTAAATTAAGTTGATGTTTTCACTCCTCTCCTGACTGGTTTCGACGAGAGTTTGATTTACCATATTTTACATGTCATATTTTACATAGTAGTTAAACGTTGGTTGTGACAGTAGCCAAAAATGGATCAGAAACAGAGAAAAAAAACTGACCACCCCTGCCACATTTAACAGATGATGTACTGTGTAATGTATTAAAAAATATAAATGAACAATTTTTAACAGATATTCAAGATTTTTGGGAACAAAGTCTTTCTGTTTATATTTTTGATCCACGTCTGGAGAATGCTCAGTGAATCTATGTAGCGTGCATGGTCTCAGACAGGTACACTCCTCGTGAAGTACAGGCTTGTGTATTTGGCTTTCCATTTTTTTTGTTGAAGCTCGCCACTGCTGTTGGAGCAGCTGAGAACCGCTCAGTTTCTTCCCGACTTCCTAGACATCATTGTCAAAAATAACATTCCATGAAAAAAAATATTTGTAAAATTAGAAAGTAGCCAAAAACTCAACTAATTCTGCTTCAAATTGGACTCTAAGTTATACTTGCAAGTCAGATTTCTTTGTCTGAGAAAAATGTCTGTATTATGAAAATATAATTTGAGGATTATGTACGAGTAGAGGCTGTTAGTCCTTTCAACAGTTGATTTATTATACTTATGTGTCATTATTTCTGCAATTACTTAAAGATGAATAGCTCCTTTTAATAGGCTGTGAACCCCTTGACCGCATTATAGTACCCAAGAGCCCTGAAGTTCTGCCTGAGATTCTGCCAGAGACATAAAGCAATAGCAGTGCACCAAACAACGATATAAATACATGTTGCAGCTCTACCAAGTAACCACTCCTTGAGGTGTGTGGGTACAAAAGAAGGAACAGGATGTGGTGAGGCAGAAGAATGCAGGAAGACCGCTCTCTTTCTTTTTTCTCTCTGACTTCCAAAGCAAAACAACAATGTTTTTTGAACTGTGTTTGGAAGCACAGAGTTGAATTCTGGACACAGATCAAGGAGCGTAGCTCTAATGTGACCAGCTGTAAAGCCAGTCACCTGCAAGAGCACAGCTGACACACACAGGTAGAGTGTACAGGAGAGGATCTGATGGGTGTGAGACAAACACACAAACACACACACACACACACAAACACACACACCTGTCT
>JAJHUR010094933.1:0-17100 GCA_027495735.1 Lutjanus campechanus | reverse complement strand
AAAAAGGTATTGGGTTGAAATAGTTTGCTAAAACCCACAGATAAACAGTTAAAACAGTTAGCTAAAAGAAATGGTTGACATAGTTAGCTAAAACAAAGATGCTCTAACCATCTCTGGCCAAATGTAATGGATAAATGGTGAAATAGCTGAAAGTAATGGGTAAAATATTCAAATAGTTACATGGGTTGTGTCTGAAATCATTCGTTCATTCACTATCTGACTATCAGAGGACTATATAGTGAAGAAGAAACACTTTCAGCACTATGCATGATGGTAGCCTGTATGTACACTTGGACAGGACTACAGAATGGCAAACTCACTATGTAGTGGACTATATGAGCGACTGACACAAACATGGATAAATGGTTCAAATGTAGCTGACAGTAATGAATAAATGATTGAAATAGTTTGCTAAAGGTAAGAAAGTGATTCAAGGTAAGTGATGGTGGAATGGTGAATGGTGAAACAGCTAAAAGTAATGGTAAATGGGTGACAGTGTAGCTGAAATTCGTGGAATAATAGTTGAAATAGTTAAAACAAAGTGAAATAACTGAAAATACATAGATAAATAGTAACAGTTCACTAAAAGCTGGCTAATACTGTAGTAGATAAATTATTAAAATAGTTAGCAAAAAGTAATGGACTCCAATGAGAAATGCTCAATTTGCACATAAGCCAAATAAGTTTTCTGGGTTTATTTCTTGGATATACAGCCCACTGAATATGCGCAATAGTGTTTTCTTGCTTGCTGCAACTTCCCGCTCAGCCCACAGACTTTTTGTGATGATGTCACAGATTTTTAAATTGTTTTCCTTGGCTCTAGGAAAGTTTTACAGATTAAAAAAAACAACCTCCATGGATCAAAAAATTCATAATAGACAAAAAGTCTTGTCCTGTCAACAGTTTGACAAACATCTGTTTTATAATAGTAGTTTATGGAGAAAATTATTTTTGGGGCATAGAGGATTTTCTTTTTGCTGCAAGACCACAAGTGGCTACTGGGGAAAAATTGGTGGCAAGGCTGAGCAGCAATGCCCCGTCTAGGTTTATATTTTACATCTATGTCTTGATGTAACAGATAAATTGCTTAAATAAATGGTGGTGTTGATGAAGGGGTACTTGATTTCAACTGAAAGGACTGTAGGGGTACATGTGGCAAAACAGCGCTCTGATCTTTGCTATTTTGTGAAATATTGGATAATTTTACCTTTTTGGTTCTCAAACAGTTAAATGAAGTTTAGCGGGGGAAAATCTCTTTTGGGATCACAAGACAAAAAGGCTGGAAACAACTAACTAAACAATGAATTGTCTGTGTGTTGTTTTTTTAAAATCTTGATTTGAAAACTAACGATTAACTGTCAGATAAATGAAGAAAAAGTGAAATATTTAGCTGAAATATAGTAGAACAGAAGTACAAAGCAGCATATAACAGAGGTTAGAAGAACCTCAAAGCTGGACTCACTGTTACCTCTCTGGTAACAGTGCGTATGTATGTATGTGCTTTGCATGAAAGACAGAGACAGCATTTAGCACATGAATAATATCAGAGACAATCTATAAACAGTGTGTGCGTAGTTTACTTCAGGTCTGTTGACATGTGAACGTAGGTCTACGTGCAGTGCCACCAGAGATGCCATGCCTCGTCTTCACTCTACCATGTCTCTCAGTCACTCTTATTAAAGACCTTACAGTAGCTACAGCAGGCCAGTTTTCCTGCTCCTCTCTCTGTCTTTTCAGTGTTTTTAGTGGTCCAGAGCAAAAAGCACGCATGATGAAAGAGTTCAAAGAGTAAACCTTTATCTGCCAGTCTCGACTGCAAAGTGCTCTCTGCTGCTGTTAGCAGGGGATGGAAAGTTTTGTATCAGCGAGGGCAAAATGTAAAATCTTTATTTACTTTGAAGTCACGCTCACACAGGGGCCCCCGAGGCAAGCATGTGCTATCAATACTCTCTGCTTGACATGCAACTATTGATGAAAGCACAGATGGTATGCAAATTAAATTGAGAGGTTGGTTTTAAAGTTAATTAATGCACGTAGAGGACGATCCAGGGCTTTTTGGCTCCTTGGTGGTCTGGGGAAATATTTTCTCCTCAAACTTCCTCGGTGATCCTGGTGTAGGTGTGGTATGGGGGAACTGTTTAACCCTTGTTTTTTTTTTCTTTTTTTCCTGACATTGACTTTACTGGGTCACTGTTTGAGGTCCCACAGACCCCACTGCTGTATGTCTTTTCATATCTTTTCTTTTCTTCTCTCTCTTATCTTGTATTTTATCTTTTTAAAACCCAAAATGTATAAAGTATTGAAGTGGTGACTTTTCTCTCTGACACAACTTACGATTTCACATTTAATGGAGGAGATAACATATAGAAATGACCTTTGAGCAAGCAATTGCACTAAATAAGGAAATATTGCCTCCTTTATATGTTATATGGGCTAATTTGTTTGAAATGTCTACTTTGAAAAATGTAAATATAAAGCTGAAAAACAATGATAAGTATGTTAACTGTTTAAGACGGGCCAGGGGTAAAACAGAAAATTAGCAGCCTCATTTCATTAATACATACAACAACAACAACAACAACAATAATAACAATAATAATAATAATAGCACCCAGAGTTACAAAACAGAGCAATGACAGACATGGGGAAAAGAGACAAAGTGTCATTTAACAAAGCTAGCATTATGGGGGTCATTACAAATATGAGTATAAAAACAATAAACACACAGCCAAAAATTAAATAAATAAGCAAACACCAAAATAAAGCAGAGACAAAAGCACTGAATCAATAATTAAATTATGTTTTCTTTTATACTACTTCCTAAAACAGTTAGGCTTAATAAGAGGAATACCTCTGTTTGGAAACCCTATGTCAAATATTTTGCAGTGCAGCAGCGACATCCTGTGGCCACAGAGGGCAGTGGTCAGATTTACGCAAAATATTTATTTATTTATTTTCTACAAAAGGTTTCAATACAGCCTGCATTTATTTTAGGATTAGACTTTTAGCAATTATTATTTATTTAGACAAACTATTTCCTTCCCACAAATAATTTTATGAGCCTGTCATATTCAAGTTCCAGGCTGGGACTATTATTGTTCTTTTGATGTTTTTATATGGCCTATTTTATATTTATTATTGATTATATTATATATTAAGGCAGCACAATTAATCAAACTATTTATTAAAGTTGCAGAAAATTGTGATGCATCCATTAATTGTGAATTATATCGCAATTGCAATATGATATGAAAATAATCGCATATACACTTTGCTACTCTATATACACCATCTTGATGTGTGGGTATTTGTGTTGACATGGTGCAGATGTTGTCAGTACTTCCATGCCTAACATCTTTCTTATACATTTAATTTATTCCAAGAAACATAAGGGACATGAGAGATTTAGCTGTATATTTTAAGCAGTGAATAATTCAGCATTTTAATTCCTACAAATTATTTCTGCAAAGATATAAAAAGTCAACTGATTCCATAAGATATGGCCCATATCATTTATTTGAAGTCTTGACCCCACTTTTATTTTTCATTTTTGGCAACATGTCTGTACATTTATTTCCCAATATACTGATTTAGAATTTTCGCTTTCCTGTTGTTTGGCTTTTTTACGTACCCTCCCTTCACAACAAATCAATACTAGGCAATGCTATTACTTGTGAAATCACATATCCATGCTTTTAAATTTCCCTGTCACAAACCATCTTTTTCAATTTTTGGAAATGAGGTCAAACAATATATTAATTCAAACTTACATCCTAAAAACAAAAAATCCATTAAAACATTGAATTTTATGTCCCCTTCATGATGATTTCTGTCAGTACTGACCCCCTAGCTTTACTGAATTTATATAATATTGCTGTTTATATTTATTAAATGTTAATATTTATTAAAAGGGGGCCCTTGGTATATTATTTTCTATCTTGTAAGGGGTATATGCATAAATAAATCATAATTAATATAATTATAATGGTTTATAAATTACATCTATGGGTCCTTGGCTGAGACAAAACTGAGACCCTCTAACACAGCCTCAGTGCGACTCTACATGCAGTGAGCGCGTGTCACCAGCGGGCGTCGCTGTTGAGCCGCACGCTGCGTTCACTGCTACAGACAGCAGAAGTCAACCAAAGAATTTCTGCTACAGCTGATTCGGTCGCCATCTTTGTCGCGAACATAAACAACACCAGTGAGTCGCGTTGGCGTTTGGATGTACCGCTGTCACCTGGAGGAAAGCGACCACCGTCCGTCCGCCTCGGAGCTCGTCTTTTCAGCCGGACATGACGGTTGATTTGGTGACCTGAGCCGCCGTGTCAGTGGGTGAGTTAGAGCTGCTGTCTGTCGAGCAGCAGCAGTGTCGTCAGCTGATGTTTCACTGCTTTTAAATGGGTTGTTGTGTCCGAGCTTGATGCCATGACAACGGTGCGGCTGTCATTAGCGCACTATGGAGATGTTTAGCGATTTTAGCATGATAAATGTCCGTTTTCACACCAGTAAGAAACGAGAAACGGAGACTGGGTCTTTAAACCATGTAACGATAACATAAATACCCCCTGACATGCGCTGACATGCACACACACACCGTGCTAACCAGGCCATTTGATGTGGTTTTCTCTGTGGACTGTCCGCATTTCTGTTCTGTTTCTGTTCTGAATTAACTTGTTTTCCACAGAGATGGGGATCCATTGTGGATTTCCTCACCGGGAGGGAACGGAGGTTTAAAGGGGGGGCGGGGAGGGGAGGGGAGGGGAGGGCAGCAGAGGGGCCTTGCTGCTCGTCAGCCCTGAGGAAGGAGATGGACCAAGAGTACGAGAGACGGCTGCTGAGGCAAATCAACCATCAGAACCTGCCCACGGAGGCCCGACTGTCAAAGGTGAGATAACCCGCAGAGAGTGACACAAGGTCTGTAGGTGCCTGACAGCGCTGGTGCATGAAGCAGACTGACTGTGTGTGTGTGTGTGTGTGTGATAGCCAGGTAATAATCTTTATCCCCGATGAAACTGGTATGGTATAATTTAGTTCTACTTGCTAAAACACTGTAGTATGCTAAGAACAGGGACTAAGCGAGACATTAAGAAAACCAACCCCTTTTTTCCAAATAGTGTAAGCATAGTTACTGAACACATATTTTTGGGTTATTTTAATTACTTAAAGAGGAAGTTAATCCCAAAATTAAAATGCACATTTTTCTCTTATAACCCAGAATCCAAAAAAGTAGGGACACTGTGGAAAATACAAATAAAAACAGAATGCTATGATTCGCAAAAACTTTTCAACCTATATTCATTGAATAAGATTTAGCCTGCTTGTAAGGGTTAAGGCTGAAAACCAATATTAAATGCCTGTGACCTTTGATCTCTCAGGCAAACCCAACATGAATATATAAAGGATATTACTACACAGGCTCGGGAACTCTTCTGACAACCGTTGTCGGTAAACACAGTTTGTTGTCATCTACAAATGCTAATTAAAAATCCAGGTTGTTACCAGAGGAAAGTACAGAAGCCAGCGTGTGTGTGATGGTATAGAAGTGTGTGAGTGCCCATAGCATCATGGGTAACTGTCACATCTGTGAAGGCCCCACTAATGCTGAAAGTTACACAGGTTTTGTGTTGTGTTTTCATCTACGTTTTACACAGCTTCCTGATTTTGTTGAAATCAGGTTTGTACCTGTAAGTGCTGTTTATCCATCAAGATTTGTTTGGTGTGAGTTGCAGAGTTTTGGAGATATCAGCTGTAGAGATGTCGGCCTTCTCTCCAATGTAATGGGACTAAATAGTATTTGGCTTGTGGTGCTCAAAGTGTCAAAAAATACAGAAATCATCTGTTTCCAGAAATCATGAATCATGGTCTTTTATTTCTGAATAGCAGACTGTTATTAGGAAAAACAAACTGTTGCTATGGATGCAGTTTTGATTGTAGACTCTGGAGGAGTGATAAAATCATTTTTAAATTCATATTTAGCATAAAATTATTGGGTTTTTTTAGTAGCCATGTGTGCAGGCCCTGCACCACCACATTGAGGTTTATTTCACAGTAATGACCCACTCACTGTACACCATCCCCTTACAGAAAAGAGGGTTACAGTAGTAAGAACCCTGCTGGAATTGTTGTTTTACTGTCTCTCTCTTTCTCTCTTGCCTTCCCAGTGTGTGAGTGCTACCTGCAGTCCTGTGAGTGTGAAGTCGGGGGACCGCTTCATTCCCACCCGCGCTGGAAGCAACTGGAGCATCAACTTCCACTATGCCAACGTGAGCAGTTAGTTCTTCATCTAGTCAGTCAGCTGATCGCCACACTTGACTGACAAAGACACTAACCTCTCCTTTTCTGTGCAGGAGAACTGTCGCTCCCCAAATCAGAACCATAAAGCAAAGGATGCAAGTTCAGACTCAAACAAAGGTCAGATATATTTTTTATGCCTTGTCGTACTTCATGTAAATCATCGCAGCTGTATCTCTGTAACACCCATCAACACTTGGACCTTCACCCTCCAGATGCTGTGGCGTATGCGGCCCTGTTGAGAAACGAGCTGCTGGGGGCCGGGATAGAGACTGTGCCAGACCCTCACACAGATGACCGGCGGCATGCAGTCCTCTCTCAAGACTCTCACAGTCTTTTTAGGGTACGAGTCAAAAAAAAAAAAAGATGGCTACAGAATAATTTGATTTTGATGAAATAAAAGATACAACAAGATTTTCTCATTAAAGGGATAGTTCGGATGTTTTGAACTGGGATTGTATGAGTTACATATCTATAGTCATGGTCAGTGTATTTAGATTAGTGGCTGACACGTTCTCACATTCTGCTTTGTGTGTCCATCCTCTGCAGTACACTGTCCACACTAAGAGAGTGCCTTTCGATAGCGATAATGAAGTCTCACCGTACTCCCTTTCTCCGCTTAGTAACAAGAGGTATGAAATATCTCACGTGCTGCACACTGAACACAACACAGCGCTTAAACTATGCTGTCAACTCACGTTTCTTCTCCATGTTTCTGCAGTCATAAGCTGCTCCGCTCCCCTCGTAAACCGGCCCGTAAGATCTCCAAGATCCCCTTCAAAGTGCTGGACGCTCCGGAGCTGCAGGATGACTTCTACCTCAACCTGGTAGACTGGTCAGCGGGCAACCTGCTCAGTGTTGGCCTGGGAGCCTGCGTCTACCTGTGGAGTGCCTGCACCAGCCAGGTGAGATTAAGTTAAAGACATTCGTTTATGGTTTTGAGTTTTGTCGCCTCTCTGTTGAACATAGTGTGTGCCTGATTTACCAAGGAGAGAAGTGGAGATGGTAAATTCACATTACTTTGTGTTTATCTTTACAGGTGACAAGGTTATGTGACCTGTCAGTGGACGGGGACTCTGTTACATCCGTTTGTTGGAATGAGAGGGTGAGGCAGAATCTACTGCTTATTTATGAGAGTAGTATTTGAGAAAATTAAGACTAGGTTGCACCAACAAAGATTAATTTAATGTAAGATTAGTTCTAATCAGGGTTTAGTAAAACTAGGTTTAAAAGCAGTAAATCCAGATTTCAAATTAGGCACAACTCTGTTGCACAATTAGTGATGTATAAAAGAGGCGGGGGCACAGTTAACTCGCAGCTGATCTGTATTCCTTTACAAAATCTTGCATTGCTCACTGGCAAGCTAAAAGTTTTTTTCTTTTTCTTTTTTTTAAAGTGACATTGTTAGCTAGCTAAAAAGTTAAAATGTTGAATTGTTTGCTATCTAGCAAACTAAACAAAAGCTGTTGGCCTGTTGTTTGCTAGCTAGCTGAAAGGTTAACAAAGTGTTACATTGTTTGCTAACTGTCCAGAAAATTTAACAAAATGTTGTTTGCTAGCTAAAAAACAAACAACAAAAATAAATTTATAGTTGCATTATATTTGTGAAACTTGATTAAATTTAATTTAGCTCTAGTTTAAAAATTAAATTGAGCTTTAAAGATAGGTTTAAATTTAAGCTTCTTTTATTTTAAGCAAGTTAAAATGTTTTGTGCATCATAATTTAAAGTTAAACTCCGATTTAATCAGGTGTAAAAATTAATCCTTGTGGTGCAACCCAGCCTAAATGTCTCTTGAAAAGAAATAATGGTGATTTGACTTCGTCTCTGGTCCCATCAGGGGAGTCTTGTTGCCGTCGGAACCCACAAAGGTTACGTCCAGATCTGGGACGCAGCCGGAGGGAGAAAGCTGACCAGTCTGGAGGGTCACTCAGCACGTGTAGGTCAGTCATACTCTGCTGGTTCTGCTTTCAGCAAACTAAAAGGAAGAAATGGAGAATCTCTTAGCAGAGATTTCGAAAAGAACTGTTTAGCTCTGACGTCCAACATATCCTGTATATTGTAGCATCAAACATGTGTTACTATCATCAATAAACAGCAGATGCATTCTTGACAGCCACAGTGAAATTTGAGACTCTTCCCTCCTACCCTTTGTACCCAAGGTGCCCTGGCATGGAACGGAGAGCAGCTGTCGTCGGGGAGTCGGGACCGGGTGATTCTACAGCGGGACGTCCGAACCCCTCCAACAGCTGAGAGGAGGCTGCAAGGTCACAGACAAGAAGTGTGTGGTCTCAAGTGGTCACCTGATCACCAGCACCTCGCGTCCGGAGGCAACGACAACAAGGTGAGAGAGAATCAAACTTAGAGTGGGCTGCACCAACAAAGATTAATTTAACGCATACAGAGTTTCAGTTCAGAGTTTAGCAAAGTTTAAAATGAGTAAATCTAGATTTAAAATTAAGCAGAGTTCTATTGCACAATTAAGACCTAATCTCAGTTTAGCAAATCCAGCTTTGTTGATGTAAACCAAAATTAGAGTTTAATCAATATGGAGATAATTTCAAATTCAAATAAATAAATAAATGAAAAAAATATGAGCGCTGGTTAGTTTACAATAGAAAAGAGCTGTTCAGCTGCTGTAAATTCCTTAACAAAACTTTACATTCTTTCCTAGCTAGCTAGTTTAAAAGTCTGGTGCAACATAATATAAAGTATAAAGTTATAAAGTTGGTGCAACCCAGCCTAAGTGACTTTTTAATGATTGAATCCTGAGATCAGCCCAAATAATCTGTGACAGTGAAAGTGATCCCGTTCCCTCGTTGTGTCCTGCTCAGCTCCTGGTGTGGAACAGCTCCAGCCTTCTCCCTGTGCAACAGTACAGTGACCACCTGGCAGCAGTGAAGGCCATCGCCTGGTCCCCCCACCAACACGGGCTGCTGGCGTCAGGGGGCGGCACCGCCGACCGCTGTCTGCGTTTCTGGAACACACTGACGGGTCAGGCTCTGCAGAGCACAGACACCGGCTCGCAGGTCTGCAACCTAGCGTGGTCCAAACACGCCAACGAACTGGTGAGGAGACACACAATCACAAATGTATAGTGTGCATGCCACCCTGGAGATGCATTTTGACCACCTAATATATACTTTTCATTTCCAGTTTTTCAGTACATATGTACAACAGCTCTGTAATAGATCTATTTTTAATTAATTGTTCCTCCTTTGTTAACAGGTGAGCACTCACGGCTACTCTCAGAACCAGATCCTGGTGTGGAAGTATCCTTCACTAACACAGGTGGCCAAGCTGACAGGACACTCGTACAGAGTACTGTATCTGGTAAGACTGCAGCTTTAAATGACTGGCCGTGCCTGCATGTTCAGTGTCACTGATCCGGCTCGATCCTGCTTTTAGTTTGTGAAATGCACAGGAAGCCTCCACGTGTCCAGTGTTTTTATACATTCATCCAGTGGTGGAGTAAAGACATTGTTTACTTAAATGGTAACTTTTATTTTTTCAACCTTATTTTCCCATGTTTTTGTGTCTAAGTGATTAATTGGGACAGCATTTTTTTTTAATTGGTCCACTATTGAGAGAGAGCACTGCAACTGCAACAAAATGAGCTGCAGTGTAATCCTCATGGGCGATTGCAAAATGTCAAAGTACAAAAATAAAGTCAAAAATAGGGTCCAGGTTGAAAAATACGGAAGCTACCCTTGAAGTGAAGTACAACGCAGAGCTTTTCTCAGAGTTTTGAATGTCCATTTCCCAATAAACACATGCCAAAATGTTCATACTTAAATCAGTTTTTCTCTCTTTGTCCTCCCCTCTCAGGCTGTGTCACCAGATGGGGAGGCCATTGTTACAGGAGCTGGGGATGAGACACTACGTTTCTGGAATGTCTTCAGTAAGACACGCTGCACCAAGGTACAGAGTACTCTTTGTTCATTACAGTGCCACATCCATCAGACACAGCTCTGGTGCCTTTATTTCAGGTACTGAACAATATCTTGAAAGTAGACCTTCTTGATGTTTGTCCAATTTTCAGCTCTCTGAGGCTTGTTTGCGTTGATAAAACAACAGTTCGAAAGTTGTTTTCACCCTGATTTCTTGACCAAAAAATAAAAATAATCGGGGGTGGCACAGTGGGCAGTGGTTAGCACTGCTGCCTCACAGCAAGAAGGTGTGTGTACTTAAATCTTAAAGTGCCCCAGAAACATTCTTCAAAATGTACTTTTTTAAACAGACCTAGCACATAGCATATTTAAGCACAGGAAGCAGGAAAGGAGAATGTTAACCAAGGTTTCAAAAGGGGCGGGACTTAGGAAGGGTCGGTTGTGGATTACAAGCTCAGGTTACAAGGTTGATTCATTCATCATTATACAACAGGGTTGTGTAGCGAGGTTTAGATGTAGATCCCTCTTTGATACACATAAAAAAAGCAACATTTAAATTATATACAGTGGATTAGTTGAAGAGAGAAAAATAAACTGTTTTACATGGTGGAGTGCTGAGGATGAATTAAGCAGTCTCACAGTCTGACGGAAGAAGTTGCTCTGTAGTCTGTCAAGGACAATATGACACTTGTGAATGTTTTTGACTGCATTTAATTTCTTTCTGTTCTCAGGAATCAAAGTCAGTGCTGAACCTCTTCACGAGGATACGATAGTGAACAGCCGGGCTCAGGACTGGTTTCAGGAGGAGCCTGCTGAGCTGTGGTTGAAATGCACAAAGTCACCGACAGCACTCACAGACTAGGTCCCTCTCATCTCAGCACCACCTCTCAGTGCACCAACCACCACCGCAACGGTCCTTCTCAAATCCACTCTTTTTTCTACCAACGATCCCAACTTCCAACAACTACAACTGCCATCCCTCACAGTGATGTCACTGATTAAAAAAACAGTCTATTGTCAGGACACGTTGTCTGCTTAAATAAGCCGTTTTCTTGTTTTCTTTTCTGTTGTGGAAGTGATGAAATTGTTTTATTATATATTAGCAGAAGTATACCTGTACAAGAGTTCTAAGCTAAATGATGTAATGACGTCACATTTTTAAAAGGCTCTCCTTTGTAACAGAGAGAAGAAGAAGCCTGGCTCGGGTGGGCGGGTGGGAGGGGTTTCTATATTTTGATAATGTGTGAACATGTTCTACAAGCAGTATAACAACAGAAGAGAAACAATAAATAAGCGAACACTCACACACAGTTGCTCATGCAGCTGCAAAGAACAAACTGTTTATTGGTGTTTTGTCAGCGTTTGTCAGAGGTTTGGATCCATGACTGGAGATAAGGAAAAGGCACCGTGACACTTTTTTTTTTCTTTCATTTGATGAAGTTATAAAGGTATTTTATTAAAAACATGTTGCACAGAGGTCATTCATCCTAATAAAGGCCCACGTAATCTGTGTTTTTGCTTTGGTTCAGTTGAAGTATTAACTATTTGATGGTTTTTGTTAGTCCAGTGTCATCTGCCTAAGTTAAAAAGTCCTGTTCGGCACTAACTGTTTTTGTTACTTTTTCTTAGACGAGGAGGTAAGAGTCCAACTTTAACCAGCTCAGTCTAATAATCTAGTACCCAGACCCCTGCAGGCCCCGACAGAGCAGAGAAAACTCCTTCACAATCTCCTTCACACGACGTTTGTTGGTTTGCTCCCTGGAAGAAAGAGAAAGATATCAGTGATTACACATGTTACCTGTATTTTTGTGTCATTTTGGAACAAATCTGTCGGCCAAGCCTATGATTTGTGACAGATTTTCTGAAGTGGGGTTGTATGAGGTTCTTATTGATAATGTATTAACTACCACTTAGATGGCAGTGGACAGTTTGGGGAAGGCGAGAGGCGTACTGGGGTAGAAAGCTAAACAAAGTACTGCTGTCACAGGGTCAGCAGCAAAACATATTATAGCTTTTTCTGATAGGAAACCGCTGTTTCTTTTACTGTATGCCAAATATCACTGTCTCCACACAAACTAGGCAGAATTGGTCATTTTAGCTCACTGAACATGGGAGTTGCTGGCCTACCATTGCATTGATCCAACACTTATGTTATTGTATCAGTTCAGTTAAAGTGCTATTATACACAGACATATATATATATATATATATATATATATATATATGAAAGATGTTATGTTGCTCTTTCCAGAGTCAGAGATTCCTTTGGTAAAACATTAATTTTACCTTTGGTAAATCAGAACCAAACCTTTAAAACACAAGTCTCACAATAACACAAACATACAAACTGACTGAGGCAGCGGTGGCCCAGCAATACTTCATGTTCATGTGCTGAAGGGGTCTGGTCTGGTGTGGAAAGAGTGATATAACTGCTTATATAAGGGTGATTTCCTGACTGAAAATGCTGTCTGATAGCGGGGAAAAGCCATGAAAATATTCTAAATATAGCGGACACTTAGACTGATATAGATTTTTATTTTTTATTTTTTTAGGTAGACCATATTAAGTCTGTTTAGCAGCTGACTCTGTCCACAGAAGTACATGGCTTTAGGTTACATGTTGATACTCTGCTTCACCAAACTGGGGCCTCCTGACTGTCATCCACTGTAGATAATACACTGACTGGATAAGTACCTCATGCAACCCCACTTTAAAAAAACCCAACTATCCCTTTAAACCACGCATTATGCTGTTTTACAAATGGAAACAGTTTTAGTGTTTGAGTCACGTCTTCATAAAACCAGGCTTTTGTATCTAATGCGGCACCAAAATAATTGAGAACAGACATGTTATTACCTTAGAAGCTGCTGAGTGAAGGTGTGTTTCTGCTCTGTGGAGACCTGGGCGGAGGGGAATCCCGGGGTCTGCAGTGTTTCTTTGAGCCACTGGGACAGCAGAGCTGGACAGTGTCTGTTCAGACTCAGCAGCACCTCAGAGAAGTGCTCCGTCAGACTGCGAGGTGACCCGCCTCCAACCGCCTGGGACATCAAAAGGTACAGTCCGCTCCCATCAGAAGGCAGTTTGAAATTAAGACTGCACCAACAAGGATTCATTTTTAAACCTGATTAAATTATGTTGTAGATTAAATGAAGAAACCTCTGTTTAGTATTTAGTCACAACCTCTGTTGCACCAGAACTTTTCGGTTCAATTTAAAATGTGATTGAGTATTAACTTTAAACTTACACTTTAGGAGGTTTGACTTTTAAAATAGCTGCCTTTTTGAGATGGATCAAGTGAAATTATCATATTCCTTTAAAATAAAATAAAAATTTTTTTTTAGCTAGCCAGTAAACAATGTAAGAGTAAAAAAAAAAAAAGAGCTTTTTTGGTAGCTAGCAAAATATTTAACATTTTATTAATTTTCTAGATAGCTAGCAAACAGTATTCCATTTTTGTTACGTCTTTAGCCAGCTAGCAAAAAAAATCAAGGTTTTAAGGAATATAGAGCAGCTGAAACTTTAATAATTACTATGTACCAATAACAGTCACTTAGTGTTTTATTTATTTACCCATGTTAATTTGGGTAAGCAATTGATTATTGATTAAACTTCATTTTGGTTTAAAGCACAAAGCCTGGATTTATTAAACTGCGCTAATGATAAATAGTTTCATATCTTGTTGTGTGTAATAACTGACTCACCTGGAGGATGGTCTCTGTCAGGAGCTTTCCATCTCTCTGCAACACATCACCGAGCGAGGGCACGTCTTTACATCGAGGCAGCAGCTCTGTCTGCCAGGGTCAGAAAGTAAAAGTAAAAATGAGCTGCAACGAGATCAAAACTGTGACGAGAAATTACACATTTCTGCCTCGACTTACAAAGAACAGACTGGCAGCTTTCACTGTGGGCGTCTCTGGAAACTTCAATGACAAAATGCCTGGAGAAAACAGATGATAAAAAGAAGTTTTTAATAATTTCTTCAGCTCATGAGACACACGTTTTACAAATACTTTAATAAACCTAGACAAGGCAGATTTGAGTTTGACCACATTTTGCAATGAGTGAAGATATGTAAATGGGGTAAATTAAATTAAAATTATACCATTTATGGAAGAAAAGGTGCAACGATATACAAAAAAAAATCATCTTCTTATATTTACTGAGTCATATGTGTGAGAATGACCTGCCTAGATTACAAGTATCTAATGATACTCACCACAATAAAACAGCGCTTTAACATCCAACTGGTCAGACAGATACAAATCAGGCTTCCTCTTAAGAACCTAATGGTAAAGAAAAACAAAGTGATTAAAAAAGTTGTCTGTGTAATGCAGATGTGCACAACAGTGGTCAAAAATATTCAACCTACCTGAGCATGAAGGTGCATAAACGACTCTGCGATATCAGGATGATCCCGTGGGCCTGAAAAATACATTTAAGATCAGACAAGACAAACATATCTAGAAATAAATGAACACTTGTTTGCAGGCGTTCATTACCTTGCTGAAATATATTAAGTGTTGCAGAAGTCAACACCTCAATAAGGCTTTTGATGTTGGATACGTGGTGTTCCTCTCCAGCAAATATGTGAACCAGCTAAACATGAAGCGAGAGAATGATGAGCAGGAGTCGTCATCACATTCGGAGGGATAATGCCTTTATTCAGGCCCTGATCTGTGGGGGCGTACCTGCCGTGCCAGGTCCAGAGCTGAGGCCTGTGGGAAGGCGCTATAGATCTGCCCCAGCATCCCGCTCAGCTGAGCCACCATGGGCCCGAAATCATGTAGGAGGGTTCGAACTGACTTATCAAATACCCCACACACTGCCTGGAGGGAGGGGGAGGAAGAGCTCAGAGCGTGTGTTGAATCAGCGGACAGATAAATCATACATGCACACACGCACACAACATCATACACATGCATATTTATGCAACCGGTAAAAACCCTCCTACCTCGACTACTTCTGAGTCATCAAGCCACTTGCTGAGGATGGACTGGATCAACGTGAACACTTGTTGTAGCACAACAACCACCTGAAACAAGAATTGAAAGAAAATGCACCCTCACTCAAGCAGTACATACTGTATAAAGTTGTGAAAAGAGAAAATATTAGATTTTTTTTTTTCGGGTTATCAAGCGGGGCACGCCAGAAAAAGTTTTGGAACAAGGTAATTTCATACCCCTTTTGCCTTTACACCGTCCTTATGGCTAAACTTACTGGATTTCGTGTTGTCTGTGACGGAGCGAGTCTTGGGCTGGACACTCCCTCTAAGCAGTCAGCTTGTCTGTTGATGTCCAGAGTGGTAAAGAGACTGGACAACATCCCCAGGATGTGGATGATAGATTGTTTATTAGTGGGATTAGGCTGTAAAGGGAGACAAAGAGGATGGAGGTGACATGAAAAGATAATGAGATAAGAGTGAAGAGCAATTTTACTGTTGTTACTGTAAAAGTTGTCAAATGCTGATATAAAAAGAAACCATTACTCTCTGTCAGTATATTTCATGTTGACCTAAATATAATCAATTTTCAATATGTATTAAGTATAATTAATTCCACTTGAAGTATACTTGTTTTTAATCAATGTAAAGTTTTACCAAATCTATTTAGTATACTGTATAATTTGGATTTGTAAGGTTCTTATCACACGTGAGGTTGTATTGCCATACTTATTTCAAATGCAATCAGCTTTTCGTTAAAGCTAATCCATTAAGGATAAATAATTAATTACACAAGCACTTTCACAGAAACATATAGAGTACTCTTCTTTTAACTGATTTATATATGCTTATTTGGTACCAATTTTAAATTGCAAGATGTGAAATTAAAGCGTGCTTAATACTTACTGGTGTAGCATTGATTACTAATATGCATTGGACTATTAATACTGTAATATTATATTGAAAAGATACTGCAACAAATGTGTGTTCTTACAGCAATCGATCAAGTACGCTTAGTCATAGTATGTGATAAATTTCTTTTATTGTATCTTTATTTAAGCTTTTCAAAGGCTACTTATAAATATTAAACAAACCATTTTTTTGAAGAATACCTGACTTACAAATCAAGTAGTATTTCTCAAGTAGTACAGTGAAGTACTAATAGAAGAATAATACACTTTAAAGTTCCATACAATATTATTTTATTTGCATGAGAGCTGGCTGTTAAAATGCGTGATGCATTCACACCAATAAAGAGCACAAATATATTATTATTCTTCTGTCAAGTTTTTTGTTTGGAACTTAACCAATTCCAAATTTTCCATTCATTCAAACATCAAATACACAAAAACACTTGGGACATTTCTGCTATCATCTTCTAGACAGTTTTTAGGAAATTTATCTCATTTAAAACATTGGACAGAATGTTTCAAATTCACAAGTATTTTCTTCAGAAAATGCAAACAATTGAATTATTTTTCATTTAAATTTAACAACAAAATAATAATGTGCCTCAAATGTATGCATTATGTAGTATACTTAAAGTATGATATACTGTATTCAATGTACCCAATTTGTACCACATCATTTTCAGTTATATTTCAGTATTTGTGGGGTTTTCTGTAGAGGTTGCATGAGTTTCTCTTACCTCTTGCTGGGCAAGTGTGTCCAGCTGCTGCACATGAGGACTGATGAGAGAGTGAAGTCTGACGAGAATCTCCTCCACAGGCAGGGCGGACAGGAGGAAACCCAGCGCCTGCATCAACCACATGCACTGGCTGCTCTGCACACAGACACACAGGAACACATACAGCACACATCATACATTATGTCCTCACAGAGATGACTGGTGCATTCATTTTTGCAGAGTAGGAAATATCTGGTGGATGCTGAAGGCTGTTACTCACCTTATGAATTTCTTTCACCAGTACATCCTGCAGAGGAACACAAGTGTTAATACAAAGACAGTAAACACATG
>JAJHUR010094926.1:0-15014 GCA_027495735.1 Lutjanus campechanus | reverse complement strand
TTAAAAAAAAAAAAAAAAAGAAGATTTTTTTCAGTTCCAAATCAAATGTTTTATGATCATAATTCATCTCATAGTTGGTTGATTTGGTTCCAGGTTTAAACTCTTTATAATGATTTTCTGAAAGGTCAATAGAGTGAAATTCACTTCTGTAACAGGAGTCCTTGAGAAAGTGGATGGTCACTGTTGAGCTCTGTAGGGATATCCTTGTAGATATACAAAAATGTTATGTTGTGGAAAAGACCAACGTTCATTTAATACATTTAAATTAACATAAAATTTTAAGACATTTAAATGTATTTTCATCAAGCTTTGCTCATCATTGCAAACACTGAAATAATTTCATGATTTTCTAACTCACTTTAAAATTTAGACAGTAACCTCTGATGTCAGTTGTGTTCATACACACAACTATTAATAAATAAAATTAAGCAGTAATAACATCTTGTGTTGTTAAGGACACAGTGTAACTTTAACAGGAAGCTAATTGTTGCTCCCATTGGTCACAAACATGGAAAATTAGGCTCCAGGTTGGAAAAAACTGAAATTACTTTTGGTTTGACTTGAAATTGTCTCTAGAGCAACTGAAAATATAAAACTGCTGCTTTAAGGACATTTTTTATTTACTAATTCTGCAGTTAAATGGAAGTTAGCAAGGTCTGGTATTTTAGCTTTGACTCTGAGCATCTAATATCCATGAATTCATCAGTAATATGAGGTTATTTTTAAAATGGAGTTCAAAATACTCAATTAAATAAACAGTAAATACTCTTGAAGGGTCACCCAAGAGTACCTGGCTGCAGACCTCCAACCTCCACGGTTCACAGGAAACACGTCACCTCCACAGCAGTTCTTCTTGTCATGTTTTTTCTCATGTAAAGGCCACATTATGATTTTTCTCGGTTTGGTTCTTAAAGTTTGCAGTTTGCACACAAATAAAAAATAAATAAAAATAAATCCACAAATTTTATTCATTATCTATTTTAAAAGGCTAAATGCTTCACACAGTCTTTTAAAATTGCACCTTCGTCCCACTTCCATCATTAAGACACATCACTACAATTCACAGTTATTTATTCATGAATGTAAATGAAACGAGACAAATGGAGGAGGCAGAGACTGATGATCGAGTCTTGAAGGAAACCTCAGACGTGTGAACGAGCTCGCCAGTCTATTAATAACTCTGTGTTCTGTAACAGTCCATTAAAAACACACCACGATCTGACGAGTCAACGCAATGAATGACAAAATATCAACCTTCAGACTGGGCGATGGGATTTGTGACTCACAGTTTGTGAGCTAAACTAAATCCAGTGCTAACGTTAGCTTAGCCGTTTGTGTCAGAGGCAGACAGGAGGCTGACGGCGCTGTGCATTCACCTCTCTACGCCCTATTTTTGACTTTTATTGGTGTATTCTTCATGTTTAATAAGTACATTTTGTGAAATTGTCTGTATACTTTGCAGTATTTTAAAGAATAGGTGACAAGACTTACTGAATTAACTTCATATCCTTAATGTAAATTATTGTATGAAGCCTTTATATTGATATTTCATGAATAAACTTTGATTATATACTTTTTGATCCATGTGCTAATTTTGTTATGTGCCAATTTTAAGAATGAAATAGTGATTACACAGAATGCGGCCTTCACAGGGAAAAAACAAAAATAAAAACATCTTCTGCTGTGGAGGTCACGTGTTTCCTGTCAACCGTGGAGGTTGGAGGTCTGCAGCCAGGTCATCACAGAGTGTCAGTGGAATGGCGTCTCACAGGTGAGACGGCAGCGTGCAGCTCTGCAACATGACGAGCAGAAGTTAAGGTTTTGAACAGTTTCCTGAACTTTTTTGAGCAGCCAATTTATCTAAGGGCTTGAAATACCTACATAAACAGAGGAAAGGATTTATTTTGAGTGGCGTCTTCCTCACCTTCCCATATTCACCGAGCTAACAGCCAGCAGATTGACCACGAGGTTGGACCTCTGTGGGTGTGCGGTGGATTATTTTATGGTCTATGGACATGAACATGGAGCACTCATATGCACGCAAATCTTTGGAGACCCAGCTGGAACTCATGGATGAGCTACTCAATCAAGAGCCATCCCCAGAGTCCTCTCCAGAAACTTCAAAGAGACCAAGTAAGAAACCAAAGACACTGACCAAGGAGCAGGAAGAGCAGCCTGTGAGTAATTCACATCTGCTGTCAGTTACTTAAGATGAGATGAGATGAGATGAGATAAACTTTATTGTCCACCGTGGTGGAAATTCATCTTCGGCCTCTCCAAGACATCAAATTACACTTAACAGATCAAGACACACCACAACATACAACAATAACAGAAGAAAACAAAGGAAAAGTTGTGCAAATATGCAAAAAGAGCAGCATCAGATAGTGCTCATATCATCTCTTATTCAGAGCGTGTATGGCATGTAGAATCAGATGACAGCGTACAGGATGAATTGTTACGTGTGGTGCAAAGTCAACGAGAAAATACTGGAGGTGGACCCAAAATGCAGACAGGAGAAAACAGGTGGCAGAGATCAAAAGAGATTTAATCCAAACAGAAGAAACTCAAACGCAGACTTAGTTCAACAAAAAGGGATCCAAAAGACAAAAACCAAAAACAAGCAAAAACCAATAAATCCACAAAGGGTAAAAATCCAAGAAAACACTGGCGAAAACACAGAGAATGCTCAAAAATCCAAAAGGGAGAAAAAACCGAAAACAAAACAAAACACTGGAGACCACACTGGGAGACACAGGAACATTACACCCAAGTACAACAAGACGAACTGACCAAGACAAAGAGACACACAGGGACTAAATAGACAGGAAGGTAATCAAACACAGGTGGACAACAACAGGTGAACCAAATCAGTGATCAACAAAGAGCGGGAAAACAACAAAGACACACAGAGGAAAACCAATATTACAAAATAAAACACGAAGTGACGAACCAAAACACAACCATGACATGAATAAAATCACCACTGCGTGAGAGTAATCCATTCCATTTCCATATTGCATAACAAAAACTGCCAACATAAAACACACGTTAGACTCACGTTTTACGAGTAAAACAATCACAGCAAACACAGAGAGAGACACAGGGTCAGCAGCTGCGCCGCGCCCCCTATCGACACGGAGAAGACGTCAAGAGGATCATCATTGACCCTTTCAGCCAGGTCTCCCCTGGCATCACTGACCAACTGAACCTCTCTGTGGACATCACTCACCGACTGGGTCCCTGCTCCGGGGAGGCGAGGTCCAGCCGCCAGATCATCATCCTGTTCCTGTCACGGTCTCACAGAGACAAGATATGGAAAGAGGCAAAAACATCTGCCCTGCTCAAAGAAAGAAAGATCAGAATAATGGAAGATCTGACCCAAGAAGCCAAGGACACCCGGAACAAACTGGCCGTTGGTTGAGCAGGCGAGGAGTCTGGTTGCAGACCTCCAGCGGGAGACCGCTTCCACTGCAGGCTCCTCTCTCAGGCCGCTGCCAGTGTCAGGACGCTCAGGACAGGAAGTGCAAGCAAGAAACTTCAAAATAAAATCGTGTTGGCACTTTTGGAGGAAGCGGCTTTGTTGTTGATTTATATTTCACTAATCAACACTGTAACGCGAAAAACATTTGTTTCTTAAATGTAGAATACATGTTGATTTTGCCTATTCTTTATACGTAGCATTTAGCATGGGTATATGTTTGCCAGCAACATTATTGCATTGCATCAACTGTCAATACAGAGTATAAACTCCAAGTGCACACAAGAAATTTCAAAATTGGGTGTATATCGGCGAGCAACATTATTGCAAGTCAGCTGACAAAATGTGGTATAAATGCCGTCCATATAGCTGTAGCTAAGTTCATAGAAAAACAACGTTTAGACTATTAGAGTCTCTCTTCTGGTCAAAAAACAAACACCTCTCAATTTTAATTTACCATTGAATAATTTTGTCCAGGATGTATGTAGGAGTGTGTATCTTCACTTAAAGAGAACAGCTATGTAGTGTATCCTAGGAGACAGATAAACAAAAACGAAAAGGTATGTGACCTGAAGAATAGCGCACGTGTTGTTGTCATATCCATCCTGAGTTCACAAAATTCAGTGAAAATTGATGGTCCAGACTCTCTTCCCCTATCACAAGAGGAGAAATGGAAGAAGCGAAGTACTCGTGAGACAAAATCGAAATACGTCAACTCCCCTCCTTCAGTCAAAAGTCATTTTGTGGCAAAATCAGCAACAGAGGCCAGCAAAAAAAAATAGTAAGGTCAAAGAGTCACATCAAAGGTGCAACAACACACCCATCACCACCACCACAAAAAGAGGGATGCTGTCCATTTGGGGACTATAAAGCAGCAAACAGTGTCCATGACAAATACATGTACAGTGGACAACCTCCTGTACATGCTTCATTTGGCTATTAAGAGGAGACCTGGGATTAAAGCTGACCTCAACGCAAATGCCAAGTTGAGTGATTGGATTTCCACCCTACTAGAAGTCTATGAACTCTTTGACAAGAAAGAGTGGTCCCAGGGTAAATTATTTATTGGGCGCTTCAAAGGGACCTCATGGGATGCATACTGTATGGGACAGAGGAAGACATGGTTGCATGTCGTCTTGAATTCCTCATGACAACAGAAATCCTGCAACAGTGCAAGAATGCAGCTTGTCCTGTCATGAGAAGAAGAGTGAAGTGTGTTGATATCTTGTATCTTTTTTTATTCTGTAGAATAAAAATTTATGCATGTTTTTTGTAAATCAAATGAATGTGCTTGTGAAAAATAGTATAATTTATTCTAAAACTACAAATACTGCTTCATATATGTTAACAAATATAGAGACTGGTTATATTTCATTTCATCTACATAGCTTACAAGTGTTTTGTTTCTTTGTTTCAGGTGTGAAGACTTTAGTACTTTACAGACGGATATTGACAGGTGGATGACTGCATCCCTTACAGCTCCTTGCAAAAGGTAAGTATACAGTATGCAAACAGGTGTTTCATTCATACAAATCATTCTCAAATGCAGGTAGACAGATCTACTGCCTAATATACTAGTCATTATTCTTTTCTACCTTTTATCTTAACAGAGGTCCTGTCCCGTGCACTGAAAGTGAGCAAACACTGCAGCATATCTTTGTGAATGGACAGCCATGTCTTCTACTGGTCTCAGTGATACACAAAGACAAGCTCAGTCACAAGCTGCATCCTACAACCTTGCCACACCTGGTGACAATTCTTGGTGGGAAGTAAGTACTGTAAAGACTTTACAGTTCACTGTGTCACACTTGAATAATTTATTGTCACTGGTTTTATTTGTTTTTGTTGTTATTCTAATGTAGTTTGAATTAATTTGTGACTGTTCCATTTTTCTACTATACTCTCATCACCAGCTGCAGTGACGTACCACCTGGGCACAAAAAATCACTTTGTGGCATTCCACAAACTAGGCACTGAAAAAAACTGGCATTTTTTCGATGCCCTTGAAGAACTTCTCAACCCTGGTAAGGGAGATGTTGTCATCAATGACACATTTATGAGGAAGAAACTTCAGGCTAAGTGTAATGTCGGCCACATTGTCATGGTCAGGGTAAGCATGGACATCTAATTATGGCACAAGACTGTCTTGACTTCTAAAACTAGTTTTCCTTTGTTTTCCTCTCCTTTTTCCAACACAAAACAACAACATTCATGTCTTTTGGTTCACAATCAAGAAATTGAAATCAATCAGTAATAACTATAACTACTGTTGATCAGATTTGCTTAGCTTATTGCTTATACTATCTTTCAAACTCTGGTGACATTCATTTATGGAGAAATTTGGTTTTAGTCCATCTCATCAGAAAAATAATTTGTATTCCTCTTGCTTTAGGACAAAGCAGCACAAGCTGTTGAAGCCAGGCGGCAAAAAAATGAAGAGCTTGTAACCTTTATTGTGGACCACAATGGTGCAGGTGAAAAGCTAAAGGTAAGTCCCTGCTTGACATGTAATAACTTTACCATTCCTGTGGAACAGTTTTGGCACAAAAAATTATCAAATTACAGAGCAACACTTAACCTGATCCATTTATAAAGTATCACCCCGTGATATACAGTAATGTGATATATTAAACACCCATTAACCAATTATAGAGTAAGTGGAATTAGAGCTGCTTATTTTCTTGAGTAAGGCTTTATTCGTTTCTGCCAAGAACGCCATCTTTCTAATATGTACAAGACCACAACAAAATTGTGGAAACATGGGTCTTTGGAAATACGTTTGGAAAAGTGCTATACAGATAAAGTGTATTGTTATCATTATCAAAGGAAACACTTTGTACCAGCTTATTTAGATCGTAGTTAAGTTCGTTAGTGTGAGAGTAAAGCAAGTTTCATTGCTGAGTTTTAAAGCCACATTTGTCCACCGTGGAAAGAAAGCCACTATTGGGAAGACAAGGCTAAGACCACCACTGTGGCCTTGCTGTCCGAGCAAAGAAGAATGAACTGAATATTACACGCATACATTTTTCATTATTTCCATAATTCATATTTTTCAGGCCATTCTTTCCAGTGATGAGAAGCCCCACTTTACTTTTAAAGATCGGTGGGTCCCAATCATCTTTGATGATGATATGCAGCTGGACAGAATTGTGACGTACCTGTCAGACTTCCTTGGCAGCTGTGACACCCTCTCTCCTGAAGTCTACACCATGGTGTCCACTGACAGGATCAAATATATCCTGAATGTAATGCTGTCAGAGGTAGGTCAACGGCTGTTTGACTTACATTTATGAACTTAAATACATTTAAGAGAAGTGTTGGTAGTTGAGATTTAACCTCAGAAGATGTGTACTTCACGCCAAGTTACGCCAAAAAAATCCACTCGATGTGTTATTGTAAAAAACATTTTTCTATAAGAAATAGTAACTACCTGTGCTCTAACCAAAATGATAAAATAAAAGGAAAAGGGAAATAAAATTGGAATAGAAAAAAGGCAAAGGAAAATAGGACAACAACAAATCCATTGATTGAAGTGAGAGAACTGCAGGTATGTGGAACAGAGGAGAAACAGAGAAGGTAGTGAGAGTAAGATAATGGAAAACTTTAAATGTTGCATTTAACATAAAAGCAGAATCACAGACTCATGAAAATTAAATATTAGGAACATAGTTTACTTTGTTAGCAGGTATTGTACAAGACACCAACAAACGGAACAGTTAAAAGGTCCAACCAGGCAGGAAGATGCTTTAAAAAAAAACTAATTAACAATCTTTGTTGCAGGAAGCCAGAATTACACATTATAATTAATAATTTTATCCTGGTATGTTATTGATGTACTTATAACACACCTTTACAAATTATTAAAAAAGCTATCAAACACCTGAATTAATTTTCTTTTTGTAAAGTATGTTTAGGAGACACAATACACTATGTTACAAATGACTTGCAGGTCTACATTGTAAACTCTGGATTGTGGGGTAGGATCAGGATCATGTCTGCAGGAAGGAAGGAGATCAGGTGACGAGCAAAGGAAGGAACACAGTTAGGACAGCTGGTGGCCAGGAAAACAAGAGCAGGGTCTGAAATAATGGCAGATGTTAGTAAAACCAACAAAGTGATTAATCATCAAATATTCATAAGTGTGATGAGCACTGACAGAAAAGGTTTACTGTACATGTCCTCCTATTGTTCAAATGAAAAATAAGAACACTAACAGCTACAGTGGTTCTAACAGGCAACAGTAAAGGCTTTTCAAGAACATGGGTGGACGGAGGAAATGTAAGAGCAAATCATATTATTTTCCCATATATTTCCCAAATGACCGATCTGTGAAGATGTGTTTAATGTTTATCAAGAATAACTTTTCTACTTTTGTTTTGAAGTGAGAAAGAAGAACTATTTATGTCACTCAGGAACGAGATGGAGAGACGTGGGATCATCTGAAAATAAAAATGTTAATATGTGATGTAATATACTGAAATTGTTTCAGCTATTGTAATTATTGTATTCTGCAGCTACTAGTAATAATAATAATCATTATTATCATCATCATTATTATTGTTACAATTATTATTATTGTTATTATTATTATCATCATCATCAATATTATTAGTATTATCAATATTATCATTATTATTATTAACTTTACAATGTATATATTCCGCCAGGTGCCTTATAATACTAATACTAAATACTTGGGGGAGTGGAGCTGGACGATGTCTGGCCATGTTCCTCGTCACTCTAGAAATATAACCCCAATGCTCATTGTATTTATAGGTCTCCATAATATACTGTTAATAAAAAATATAATTAAAGATAAATATAATTAATATAATATAATGATAGTTTTACAATGGTGATGATTTCTTTTAATATGTGTATTTGTTTTTTATCTAATCATGTATTTACTTATTTGTTTCTTGCTTGCTTGATCATTTAATCTCTGTTTCATGCTTATCACGCTATCTCACCAATAAAAAAAAAGAAAATAATAATAATAAAAATGAAAACAAAGATGTTAAGAAATACTGAACTGTGCCTTTTTTGCATTTTCACAAATAGAATAAAGGTTTCACAAATCAGAGACTGTGTTTTTAATGAATGTATCTATTTAATAATCTAGTCCAGATTTGAGGAGTATAAATCTTGTGGTTTGATATCAGGAACAGGTCTAATGGCACATACACATATAAACATACGAGGGGGCAGTCAGAAATGTGAAGGGGGCATCATATGTACACATCATGCTCCAGCACTTTCCCCCCCAGTGCTTAGAGTAACAGTGTTTAATTCATTGAATTGGGTTGTTGTGTCCAACCCCAACCTAGAGAAGTGGATCTACCTACCTTCAGACCTGTCCAACTTGGGTGTCCCACCTGAAGACTAAGCTCCTGCTGCAGCTCTTAAGGTCACTGAGGCTGAAAAATAAAAATAAATATAAAATAAAATACACACACAGCGGAGGGACAGGGAGATGAGAAGAAGCTGATACTATATCGTTTTCGTGTCCCCTTTTTGGCGGATTTTTCAACTACTGCAGATAATTTTGTCAGCTTGTAATGTATTAATTTTGTAAGTATATTAAAAATGTGCTTTCTAAACCTCTAAAAATTTTATTTGAGGGGGCGCTGCCCCCTCTTTCCCCTGCGTAGAGTCATCATTTACATTAGATCATTACATTAGACATTAGATTAGAGTAGATCTACAATTAAAATAAATAAGATCCTGGTTTTTAGATGAATTAAATACCGTTGCAATCTAGGGTTGATTCTCTTTTCATCGTCCTACAAAGTTTCATGTTAGGAAAACGACTGAATACCGCCATCAACGGGCGTTGACCGGAAAATTCCAATCAGAATCGGATGCCAACTTTAGCCTCGTAAAAATCACGGTAACCAACGTCGTGTCGGACTTAAACTATTATTATCTAATAAAAGATTAAACAGCTGTGAAAATAAACAAGCCTTCACATTGATTAGTGACTGTTAGCAGCTGTTAGCATCAGCGGTTCAGCAGCTTTTCACTGTTTCAAACGTCTTGATCAGAACACAGCAGCAGAGCTGAACAACCTGGACACCTGAAACACACTCACACACTTTTTACACTGATGACTGAGTCAAACTACAGAGAGACACAAACAGTCCGAAAACACGAGTCACTACAGAAGAAAACACACAAATCTGACATGAAAAACTGACGTTAAAAACACACATTTACCTTTTTGATGGGGAGAGAAAATAATCTGTGTCACAACGGGGCTGAAAGTTAAAGTTAAAGAGAAGTCCCTGCAGTTTAGAGAAGTAAACCCCGACATTTGATTGATTGAAGTTCAGCCAATCAGCAGACTTCACTGTCTTGGACGCTGTGTTATGTTTATAACTTCTCACATTTCTGTCAACAATAAGAGTATCGATAAAGAGAACTGGAGTGAAAGAGGCGCAGTCTGTTTTACAGACTTATTGATGATCAGTGTTGATGATCAGTAGTCATAAATTACTCAGTAATTCATTACTGAGTATGTAGTAATAATATTACATTATTATAACAATAATATTACAAATAATATTAATTATAATAATAACTTTATTTATATAGAACCATAAGTGCTTTGACAGAAAGCAGAAGAGAACAAGTGCAGATACCAAGGAAGCAAAATAACAACAGAGGGTCAAACAGGAGCAAACTAAGATTGAAGTAAAACAAGACACAAGCAAAGCAAAAACAAAGACTTTAAAACACAGAAAAACAATTTAACAGTAAAAGAGATGAGAACAGTAAAACTAGAAAAATTTGACACGAAGAATAAATTAAAATAAAGAAGGCAGAGATTACAGAGACATGACATGATGTTGTCAAGTCAATATAAATAATAAAGGAACGGAACAGTGTCAATATAAATAAATACAAATAAAAGAATAAAAATTAAATATATAAAAAAAATACACAAGTCTATAAAAATGTGTTTTAAGAAGTGATTTAAAAGATGTCACTGATTCTGCAGCCTGATCTCTTCGGGCAGGTCGTTCCAGAGTTGAGGGGTCCTGATGGAAAAAACGGTTAAAACCCTCATAGTGACTTTAACAGGACTTGTGGAGTATTTCACATTTTACTTCAGTTAAAACTGTGGTTCCTAAACTAGGGGGGTGTCCCCCTCTGGTGGGGGTGCAGAGCCACTGCAGGAGAGGATGTGTGGATGACCAGGGGAGAAATACAGTGAAAAAAGTTAAATTAATATGATTTATGCAGGAATAATCAACAAACAAGAGGCTGCTGATGCTATTGTGCTTATTCTAATGGATTTGTGCAAATTCAACTTGGATCTTCTTTTTTTTTTTAATCAATTAATTCCCCAATTAATGTTAATGATTGATAATAACTGCTGGGTGGAGGGGCCTGAACATAGGCGTAGGAACTGGGGGGGACGTGTGTGTGTGTGTGTCCCCCCAAATGTTAGAGACAGGCGCACCTGTCTCTAACCAGCTGCACTAGAACACCCCACTAGTGTTCTGCACATTTATATGGTGAAATGCTACCAATAAGAGGATTTTTTTTCCCCCATTTAGTTTTAAAATGAGCCACCTTTATGCTCAGGAGCTGAACCTTAGACGTGCATCTCTGAAGCTATTTTGTATGTTTAGGAGCAGCAATGCAGCAGCATGAAGGAGACAGGAAAAGGAGAGGATGGTACAAGGCTTGAGGTGAGGTCTTAAAATAAATTAGTGAAAACTTTTACTGTAAGGGTGTAAACAGAGTTGACAGTATACATCTGCAAATCAGTTGTTAAAAGTCTTCATTCTGTATGATAAAAACCTTAACAGATAAGTTGTTGATAAGTTTTGTAAGTCAAATGCTGATACTGTACATTACTATATGTAATATTGTCTGTTGTAAATACATTAATGCCATGCAGAGACATCAAGGGCATGAGGCAGGGAGTCAAAGTGGAGGAGAGACAGGAGCAGACCAACAGGTAAGAGAGAGAAACATAACAGTAGACATTTTACAAGAGTTCACAAAAAAGTGGAAAAATGGGATTACTTGCTTGTAGTACGGATCTGTCAGGTTTCCGATATGTGTCCCCCCCCCCAATGTTAAACTCATTCCTACACCCTTGGAAACAACTAATTGAATTATTAATTATTATAATTTATTATAATTAATTGTAAAATTCATAAAACTCATAAAATTAATCAAAACTTTTTTTTTTCTTCTATCGTTCAAAAGGGGGCACGAACATGACATTTTGGCAAAGTACCCGTATGTACCGGTCTGATGTATCCTCTCTGTGATGAAGTTTACCAATTTAAATCTCTGTTTGAAATGATGTCTTCATTAAGGGAACCCTTTAAAATTGGAAATAGTTTCTTCAGACCTGAAATAAATATTGATGTCAAAGAGTCCAAGCACAGCGGGGAGCAGACAGAAGGCAGAGAGTCAGGGTTCCAGTGATGAGGCGAGCAGATTCTCTCCACAGGAAAACACAGGTGGGGAAGCAGGGAGCTCACACTGTAACGTAAGAGGGAAACACCAAACAGCCACAGAACAGGCCTGCCACAACAGCTGGTGACAGATAAGTTCAGTTTTGGAAGTCAACATGGAAACATGTTGAAATACCCACAAGGGTATCCCCATCCCCACAGGTACCAACTGGTAACCTTAGCACTGGGGTCCCGGTCTTGGCACGACTGCTGAATCAGAATCCAGTTTTTAGTTTTACGAGTAAAACAATGGTAATCGGAGATGTTTTTGAGGTGCTCTGGGAGCTTGTTCCATTCTCTGATGGTTTTGTAAGAGAACGCTGATTGGGAAAAGGCAGTTTTTCGTTTTGGAACACTGCAGTCCCCCCGAGATACCGACTGTGGAACAGCCTTTTGAAATGACTATGTTAAAGATTGTCGACATATTTCAGCAAACTTTACATCAACAACCAATCAAACCAAATCATAACCCTCCTCAAAACAAGATTGTGAGTCGATGATTGTTTTCTGTTTCCTGGTGTCTCTGTTGCAATGTTGCAACCATTTTTTGTGTTGCTGCCATGACCTGCTACAGTATTTAACATGTGTTCACATATTTTTGAAGCTATATGAATCACTTGTAATTCTTGTAAGAATATTCACTAATTTTGTCAATATATGTTTGCACGAGCAGCCTAGTTGCAGTCCTGGAGATCTGCTTGCAGATTTTGTCGACTGATGAAGTTTAGGAGAGTGTTTGTGAGTTTGTTTTGGTGTTTTTTCAATTCTTGTCCTGTCAAGGCAAACTGATAAATCAGCTTTATTATTGTCCCTCTTGACAGCTGACTTCTCACTCTTCTTAACTGGCCACTAAGTGATCAACAACTGTTTCAGTTTGAAATCTAGTTTCAGCTTGGGACGTTTGCGAGGGTCATGTTAATGTTGTCAGAACTGGCATCAGGGAGCTGTGTTGGTATTGCAGTAGGTGCTTCACCCTCTGTTGCAGCCTACTGAGTGACCTAGTTGCCTCAAGTAGTCTTGCAGTTGATTACATTAAATTGTATCTATGGACCAATAATGTGAAGGTAAGAAATAAGACAGAGCAAACAAACTGATTCACATTTGTGTTCATTACTGATAAATACAAACTTTATTCTGGATTTTAAAAAAGACAAAAAGAGTTTGTTTAAAACTTTCTGCACACTGTCGCCCTCTGCAGCAGTGAGAGGGAACTGAAATGATGTTGGCTGAATGTTTATTACAGTCAGTCAATGAAATGTACTTTGAAAATGTTACAGCTAATAAAGTGTGATAGAGCTGAGCTCATGTTTGATTTAAATGTATTTAAATATATTCTGTACATGCTGAAATATTGAGCTTCCTTGTCTGTTTTGAACAGACTTTATTGTCTTTCTCTTCCAGCACAGCTGTGATGTGATAGAGCAATGAGTATTTCTTAAAAGTGATTTATCACATTAAAGCTTAATATAATATTTTGCAATCCTGAACATATGTAAGAATGTACCTGCACAGGTAAAAATAAAGCTTACATTCTACTCAACTCTTCTACCTGCTGCTGCTACTGAAAACTGAACATAAAAACTCTTGCAGTTGAAGATAAATGTATCTTCATCCTCCTCATCCTCCACAGCCTCACTCTCCACTGGACTACTTCACTGTTGAACTTCTCTCTGTTTCCATCCAGGTGAGTCTCCTCTGGTTTGACTGCATCTGAAGAAAATCACAGAAAGTTTTGCTGAGTTAGAAATAGAACAAGGAACTTTTCAACCTGCAGGTTCACTGCTCAATCCTGCACACTGGTACTTTAAATTGAAACATTTTCCTTTTAGTAACAATAGTCACCATAATTAGCATTAGCTCACATTGGCCAGCTACACCGAGAATCATCATTTTAGCCAACAAAATCCACGGTCATCAGCCAGAAATGAGAAGCTGCTTTTGTTTACTTTTCTAAGGAAACAAAGACGTGTTTCAAGAATTTCTCCCAATTTTGATTTCAAATCTTCCACAGTTGTTTATCATCCAACAAACCATTTATTTCATCATGTCTGGCAGAAAATCAAACAAAATGCTTCAGCCGTCTGACCTTCATCACTGTGTACCACCGTCAACACTGTAAACAGCATCTGTGCAGTGCGAGAATGAAAAGCTTGACAGGCGTAGCAACAGTAACTAAGGAGGGCGAGGCTTAGCGAAGTTTAATATTAAAGTTATATGTAAATTCTTCACATATTAAGAACAAAATGAATGTCTCTGAATTTATAAAACAACTGTAACGGGTGTGGTTTGGACCCAAAAGCAGTACAACAGACAATGAGAACAGTTGGTAATGACCTTTATTACCACAGCAGCTAACAGGGAGCAGAGCAGAATGAGTCAGTTCAGTCCACAATCCGTTCTCCGGGCAGTGTGCTCGCACACAGTCTCTGAGTCTTTGGCGAGGTGGAGGGGTGAGGCCGGACCCGGCCGCGTGGCCGAGGAGGAGCGCCCGAGCCTTCGGACCCGTATAGTTCAATTGCCTCGCCGCCCGGAGTAAAGGGAAGGAGCTTACTGTGGCCGCCGTTGCCGAAGCCAGGGGTCTGTAGTCTGCAGAGCCAGCTGATGATGCGGAGGTGCCGACGGGGAGAGAGCAGAGGAGCAGCCGAGGACAGGCGGAGGGATCAAAGCCAGGAGAGCAGTCCGAGGAAGCTGAGGCGCCGAGGGGGAGCAGGCGAGAGGAGAGCCGTGGCCAGGCAGATGAGTCGTAACCAGAACAGCAGACAGACGCCAGGGACGCTGAGGCAAAGCACGTGGTCGGAGACGGGAGGCAGGTAAGTTTACCGGGAGGCAGACGAGGAGAGCAGGTCGGGGGCAGGCAGGGTCGGCAACGGAAGATCAGGCAGGAGAAGAACGCTGGAAAGTCTCGCATAGTTCAGTAGAACAATCTGGCAACGACAGGAGAGTTAGCGAGGCTTATATACAGGACTGATTAGTGATGAGCTGCAGCTGTGCAACAGGAGAGGGGAGTCAGCCTGAGAAGGTGGGCGTGACTCGCAGGTAGAGTGGAGCAGAGGGGG